>LNAC01000045.1:5470870-5491553 GCA_002007465.1 Ailurus styani | reverse complement strand
CCCTCCGCCCGCCGCCCGGCCGCCCGCGTCCTCGCCCCGCCCCCTTGCCCGGCGCCGACCCGGACGCACGTGTGTGCCAGGTGCGGGCGGTAGCGGGCCAGAGCAGGGCCGGCCCAGGCGCGGCCGGAAAACGCGGGGGAAGGCTCCGTAGCGTGGGTGCGGCAGAGGCTGCCTGATGACCCCGATCGAGGTGCGAGGGGAGAAAAGATTGGTACGTTTACCGGCGTTGAAAAAGAGAAATCTGGGGGGCGCCAGGGTGGCCCAGTGGGTTGGGCCTCTGCCTTTGGCCGGGTCATGATCTCAGGGTCTTGGGATGGAGCCCCGCATCGGGCTCTTTCTCCTCTCTCTCTCAGTCTGCCTCTCTGCCTACTTGTGATCTCTCCCTCTCTGTCAAATAAACAAATAAAATCTTAAAAAAACAAAACAAATCGGCTCATGGGCAAACAAACAAAAGCCTACCATAAAGAAAGTAAAAGGGAGAATATATTTGCCACGTATATCACAGATACAAGGTTAATATCGCACACAAGTAAATAAGACCGAGGGAACCAAAGATCAGAATTTCAATGTTTGTTTGTTTGTTTGTTTATTTATTTATTTATTAAGATTTTATTTATTTATTTGACAGAGACAGGGAGAGAGGGAGCACAAGCAGGGGGAGTGGGAGAAGGAGAAGCAGGCTCCCCACTGAGCAGGGAGCCCGATGCCGAACTTGATCCCAGGACCCTGGGGTCATGACCTGAGCCCAAGGCAGACGCTTAAGGACTGAGCCACCCAGGCGCCCCTGGAATTCCAATTTTAAAGAAGGTGAGAAGGGCGCCTGGGTGGCTCAGTAGGTTAAAGCCTCTGCTTTCGGCTCAGGTCATGATCTCAGCGTCCTGGGATCGAGGCCCGCATCGGGCTCTCTGCTCAGCGGGGAGCCTGCTTCCTCCTCTCTCTCTGCCTGCCTCTCTGCCTACTTGTAATCTCTCTCTCTGTGTCAAATAAATAAAATCTTTAAAAAAAAAAAAAATAAAGAAGGTGAGAAACATGAATGGATAATCTGCAAAAAAAAAAAAAAAGTATGAAACGGGTCCTTATAAGAAAAGATGTTAGGGTCTTGCAGTAAGAGAAAAGCACATTATTCCGAGATATCATTTCTAAAAAGTTAATCCAGTTTGCAAAAGTTAAACGTGAGAGGACAGGCTGTGGGGATACAGGCACGCATACATTGCTGGTGGGAATACAAGACGGTGCAACTCCTGCAGAGGGGAATTTGGCAACATCTAGCAAAAATTGGTGTGTATTTACCCTTTCACCCAGCAGTTTCACAGCTGGAAACTCACCCTCGAGAAACACTTACGCCAACGTGAAAGTATATATATGTACAAAGTTACCATTGCAGTATTACTCGTAATGACAAAATTTTGGAGACAATTTTTGTGCCAATACATAGACAAGGGGTTGAACACACTGGCACATTCATACAATGAAGTATTATGCGGTTGTTAAAGAGAGTGAGGAAGGTCTCTATGAATTGATTATGGAGTGATTTCTAGGATATATTGATAAATGAAAAAAGTTAAATACAAAAAAGTACATATCTTATGCTACCTTTTGTGTAAAATGAGGAGAAATAAAATATTCAAGGATCTGCTTACTTTTGCTAAAAAAGAAAACTCAGGAAGAATCAACTAGAAACTAATAAATTGGTTACTTAGAGTGAATGGGTGGGAATGGGGAGAAACTCTAAGAGGAAAGACATGTATTCAAGCACACTTTTTGGGGGTAGTTTTGACTTGTTTATGGATGTTTTTATATTCAAAAAGTCAAATCACCAAAGAAGGGGGAAGAGAAAACTAAAATTGAATACAAACAGAAGTAACCAAATGAACTAAATGCTAAAGTAAATGAACTGTAGAAGAAGTAAACCCAAATTACTTTTGAACACAAATCTTTATACACCTTCTGTGTGTCAACAAGCAAACAAAACTACAAAGAAATTTTGAACTTCACTTAGTTGGCAGTAGTCTGGGGTAGCTATTCTGAAAATATTGTCGGTGTATTGCAGGATTAAGTAAATTGATGACTGTACTATGGTTGGGAGCCAGGATTCTCCCTTGGAGTAGGGTGTTACAAACATGGAGGGACTGCAAGGGAGATCTCTATGGGTTAGAATCTACTTCCTAGATCTGCCTGCTGAAAAAGCCTGGGGAATAGGGCGACTCCAAGAGCCATGAGCATTCCTCATGTTCATATCTTAGTTTCTAAACACCATTGTCCAGAGCTCCTTGGAGTAATGGGTCACTGCGGGAGGGGCAGGGCAAGGGAAAGATACTCAAGCTTGTGGCAGCTGAAAGCAAGGAGGGGCAGAAAGAATGATGGAGACAGGTCAGGAGGGACACAGGGGCCAGCTCGATAGGGCTTCCGATGGCCAAATTTGGAGCAATGTGAAATCAAAATGAATAATGACAGTAGTGAATTATGACATTGGGGAAAAGAAAAAAAGGATCTCTGACTCCAGAATGATACCAAAAGAAATCTTGCAAACAAATAAATAAATAGAGATAAAAGGAACAGCTCTTCCTTACAGTGGAGGACCAACTAATAAGTGCTGAAGGGACAGCAGAGTTAGAAAAGTAACTGTATTGCAACTATTATAGCACTAACTGGCTGAGGCAGGCATCGTTAATGGATGCTAAACCCCTTGGGTGAAAGCTTGTTGGGGGACATTACACAGTCACACTCCACAGGAACCTTGATAGTGGGAAAATCTGGTGGATACTGCTTTAACCCTGTGGTCAAAGTCAGCATCATCAATAGGGGTGACCTGACATCATGTGCCAAAAATGCATACCTGAACTGGATCATGAGGAAACAGACCAACTTAAATTGAGGGATAATAATACGGGCCTGACTCTCAATGTCAAGGTCACAAAAGACAAAGATTAAGGAAATGTCCAGATTAAAGGGGAATAAAGAGACATGAAGACTACATGAAATGTGTGACTTTGGCAAAGATAATGTTGCCATAAAGGGTGTTATTGGCACAATTGGCAAAATGTGGGCATGTACTGACCATGAGATACTGGCATTGGATCAGTGATAGATCTTCTGAATTTGAACATTGCAACATGGTTATGCAGAGAACCTTCTTGTTCTTAGGAAATTTACCCAGCAGTTTTGAGGACTGAAGAGTCATGATTTCTGCAACTTAATCTCAAATGGTTCAGGGAAGGAGAAAAGTCCGTGGGACACCTTGTATCACTTAGTGGATACACCCCAATTTGCATAATATGTTCCTTACTGTGGAACATTTAAAATTTTCCAATTAAGAGGCGCCTGGCTGGTGCAGGCTGTAGAGCATCCGACTCGATTGGGGTCGTGAGTTTGAGCCCCATGTTGGGTGTAGAGATTACTTTAAAATAATAATTAAAAAAATGTTTTGCCAACTAAAAAAAAAATCACTCATAAACCATGTTGCTATCAATATCCTCATGAATCCAATTTCTTCCTTTGTTAGCATTTTTAGAATGAATACCCACAACTGTGAATCCCAAATCAAAGAGTGCAAATGTTTTTTGGCCTTTAAGAAGAGGAGTAGCTTGAGATGCCAAGAGTGGCTGATTTAAATAGAAGGTTGTATGTAATGGGAGGTGATAGCATTGAGCTACAAATAGCAGAAGATTCTGAAAGCAGCTGCTTGCACTATTGTGCACAGGACTCTTGTGTCACTAGGAAAACTCCCCACACCAAGCTCACAGCAAACTTCTTAGGCTAGTAACACCCCTACCATTGTCCTCCGAACCATGGGTCTACTCCAAACCACCGTGACTTAAACCTAGATTTTGGACAATAAGGAATGTGTGATTAGCTGGCTCATTGCCTCTAGAGGATTCTCTTAAGAACCACAATGTGAAGTTTTGTGTTTGGGAACCTCACAATTCTCCAAGGCAGCTGTAAACAGGCAGCTGTAAAATAATCAGTATGAACTGCAAATTGAAAAAGAACAAGTATTTGGCCTAAAAGATATTCATTTGAAAACAAATAAAAACCACTGGTAATGGGAGGTAAATTGGTATAACTACTTTGGAAGACAGTTTAGCATTACGTTTTAAAACCGAATGTTAATTAGCTCAGCCAAGTAATCCCTCTTCTGGGTCCACACCCAGAGAAATGTTTGCCCACTGGCTCCTGGGACAAGTAAGGGGATGGTCAGAGCAGGACTGTCTGTCACAGCAAACTGGAAATAATTCAGTGTCCATCAGCTGGACAAGGACTAGACCAACAATATTGTAGTCATACAATAGGATATTATATAGTAGTGAAAATGACTATAAAGTGCAACTATGCAAAATCGTATGTATAAAATCTTAGAAACATTGCATGGAAAAGTGCAAGGCTCAGAAGTATATATATTGGATAATATTTTTATAAAACTAAAGCAAAACCATGTACCATGTAGGGATATACTCATTTGTATTTAAGGCTTTTTTTTTTTAAGATTTTATTTATTTGACAGAGAGAGACACAGCAAGAGAGGGAACACAAGAAGGGGGAGTGGGAGAGGGAGAAGCAGACTTCCTGCTGAGCAGGGAGCCCCATGTGGGGCTCAATCCCAGGACCCTGGGATCATGATCTGAGCCGAAGGCAGAGGCTTAACGATCTGAGCTACCCAGGCGCCCCAAGATTTATTTTTTTTAGAGGGGGGAAGGGGCAGAGAGAGAGAGAGAGAGAGAGAGCGAGCACGCAAATCTTAAGCAGCTCCACTCTCAGCACAGAGTCCAATGTGGGACTCAATCTTATGACTTGAGATCATGACCTGAGTTACAATCAAGAGTTGGACACTTAACTGAACCACTCAGGTGCCCCTAAAAGTAGTCAAGATTTTTTTTTTTAATGGCTGTCCTCTATTAGAAGATAAAATGATGCAACATTCAAGAGAAGACGTTTGGCCTTAGGTTCCCATAGTCTTAGGCCTGTATCCTTTGACTCAGTAATTTCACTTATAGGAATGTAGGAATGTATCCTAAACAATTACCAGAAAGGTGGCTAAAAAGTTTTGTATAGGACAGTTCTGCTCAGCATTGTGTGAGCAATCCCTGGGGTAGAAAACAGTCTCACAACAGGAGAGAGGTGAACAAATCATGGAGCACTCGAATGTGGAATATTTTGCAGCTGTCAGCAATTGCGTTCTTGAAGGCATTTTCTCTGGTCACCCCTGAATTTTCGTGTTTTCTAGAAACCTCAGCAGTGACAGGAGATCGCAACTAGAGGTTTTCTTTGACCTGGAGGCCATCCATGGGCACCTAACTGGAGGTCAGACTTCATTCCTTTTCCCAGATGCTTAGTCTTTGCATTTATCTCGTTTTTTGTTGTTGTTGTTGTTGTTTTTGTTTTTGTTTTTGTTTTGGGAGGGGGTGGGAGGCAGTATTCCTGGTAGACACCATGAGGGATTCTAGGTCCTACCACAGAACTACAGAATAATGAATTCCCTATTCCCCAAAACACAGATGGGGGAAGGCTCAGGTTCTTGCTTGAAACTGCTGTGCTGACAGTGAAGGCTTCAGGGGTTAGGTGGCAAAATTATGACCATCCTTCGTTGAGGCAGCAGTGGAAATGTATTAAGTGCCCCTAGTAAAGGAACAGTAAATCCAGATCTCAGTTACTCTTGCGATGCAAGAAGCAGTTAGCATCTAGCACCGGAACAAGAAATCCACTGAGTAAGCGATTTTTCAAATTTATTTTTTAAAAGACGTTTATTTATTTGAGAGAGAGAAAAAGACAGAGATAGCAAGAGACAACATGGGGGACAGGGAGGAGAAGGAGAAACAGGTTCCCCGCTGAACAGGCAGCCTGATGCAGGGACAATCCCAGGAACCGGAGATCATGACCTGAGCTGAAGGCAGAGCCTTAACCTTACCTGAGCCACCCAGGTGCCCCTGAATAAGCAGTTTAAACCCATTATCTGCACCTCCTTCCCCAAACATCCTATCAAGAGGGGTTCCATTTGGACACTTTCCCTTCTCATTTAGCAAAACCTCCAGCCACCTTCCTTCCACTCTGTGCCAGCAATAAAGACAGATCTCGTCCTTGCCGCTGGAGAGTTTCCAGCCTCAAAGAGAAGGCAGACAGACACAGGGTTCAAACAAGTGCAAGATGGGTGAGCGTTACTGCTGGAGAGAGTGTGTGTGTGTGAGGGCATGAGGGGGCTCACCTAGCCTAGGGGTGGAACGAGACCTCCCTGAGGAGGTGACATTTTGATGTTTAAGGCAAAACCTAAGGACAGGTATAGTACGACGCTGGGGCAGGCCAGGCCGTGCTCTGGGCGGCCAAGTGGAGGAGGGCCGGGAGAAGGGTGCCCAGGCTGAGCCAGAAGTCCCAGCCAGTGTGGCCAGCGGTGGCTAGCGCAGTCAGGATTTGGGGTTGCGCGGCGGCAGTGGGGCCCCACCGAGGGGTTTCCCGACCTGGCCTTTCCTACTGTCTGTTTCGATGCCCGCTCTGCCCCCCCTCCCCCACTGACACCTGCTCTGTCCTGGGCACACCTTCCCGTGCATTTAGGCAGCGGCCGGCCACACCAGGGGCCCCGGTGCAGCGGGGGCGCAGGTGCAGCCCGACCTGGGGGCAGCCCACGGGCTCCGGCAACAGGTAGGTGCCCTGTGGAAGGCAGGGCTGGGTCTGGCCAGGTAAAGTGCCCGGGTCCGGGTCCAGCTCTACGGGGCTCTGAGCACCTGCTGCTCGAGGGGTTCTCCAAGAAATGGCCGGATTCTTCCGCTCAGGTTTCCTGCCTTGGAGCCTGCTGTTATTCCCCTAGGGGGAGTTATTTATAGAAGGGAGTAGTTTGATCACCTCCGGCTCCTCTGGTTTTTCTTTTCTTATTCAAGAGGCCTCACTGGGACCTGGATGCAATCATCTTTCCAGGGTTGAAATCTTGTTCAAAGCGAGCTGCATAAAGCAGTTCCAATTCAGCTGCGTCATCTGCTCTTGGCTTCTCCGGGAAACGGCCCTTTTCTCTATTTAGGGCTTTTCAAGGGTTACAAACCGGGTACATACTAGCCTTGTGGTTACTGAATTGCTGCTTCCTTTTCCACAGTCTGAATTTCTCCTTTTAATCCACCAGATTTACTGTTATTTTACTGTAAAATGCCTGCAATGGTTTTGAGGCTAAGAAGTGGGATTTGCATAAACTCATTTTATTTATTTATTTTTTTAGCTATATTATAGGTTTGGTTTTTTTTTTTTTTTGGTCTATTATTATTTTTTAAAGATTTTATTTATTTATTTCACAGAGGGAGAGAGATCACAAGGAGGCAGAGAGGCAGGCAGAGAGAGAGAGGGGGAAGCAGGCTCCCCGATGCGGGCTTCGATCCCAGGACCCTGAGATCATGACCTGAGCCGAAAGCAGAGGCTTTAACCCACTGAGCCACCCAGGCGCCCATTGTTTTTTGTTTTTTGTTTTTTGTTTTTTGTTTTTTGTTTTTTAAAGATTTTATTTATTTATTTGACACAGAGAGAGAGATTACAAGTAGGCAGAGAGGCAGGCAGAGAGACAGGGAGAGGAGGAAGCAGGCTCCCTGCTGAGCAGAGAGCCCGATGTGGGCCTCGATCCCAGGACGCTGAGATCATGACCTGAGCCGAAAGCAGAGGCTTTAACCCACTGAGCCACCCAGGCGCCCGTGTTTTTTGTTTTTTAGTAGTCTCCATGCCCAGCAAGGAATCCTTCACAACCGTAGGTCAAGACCCTGAAATCAATACCTGAACTGGGTTGCAGAGTCAGATGCTTAACCAATGGAGCCACCCAGGTACCCCTATATTATAGTTTTTTTTTTTAAAGATTTTATTTATTTATATGGCAGAGAGAGAGAGAGAGATTACAAGTAGGCAAAGAGGCAGGCAGAGAGAGAGGAGGAAGCAGGCTCCCTGCTGAGCAGAGAGCCCGATGCGGGGCTCAATCCCAAGACCCTGAGATCATGACCTGAGCTGAAGGCAGAGGCTTTAACCCACTGAGCCACCCAGGCGCCCTATAGTTTTTTTTTTTTAATTGAAGCATAGTTGACAATGCTTTAGGTGTGGTACATAGTGATACTACCACTCTATGCAGTACTATGTTCACCACGAGAGTAGCATTTAAAAAATATGTGTGCACTTTAAAAAAATCACAAGTTGACCGCAAAGCAGGGGACACAAACAAGGGGCATGGCAGCTTCTCTGGACCCCTTCCTGGAGTCCTGATGCTGGTGCCTCTGTGAAAACACAAGTTCAGTGAAAACAGGAAAGCAAAGCCATGCTGGCTTGGCAATGTAAGGGGGGTGCATATAATGCTCCCAATCTCCCACCGATTCTTTTCACCAATCTTTGCTTTCCAGACCCATGATATTTCCAGTAGCAAAAGTTGGTAACAGGTGTGACTTTTTTTCTTTTTTCCTTTCTTTTGTTTCTTTTCTCTTCCCTTCCCTTCTTTTTCTTTTCTAAGCAGGGATTCACTTTCCCTAAATCTTAGTTCCTAGGAGAAAATGTCCAGGTTGGCAGAGAGGGAAGAGAAAATTCAGTCATGTGACTTGTCTGCCCCTTTTCATGGCGCTTGCAGCCACACGGGGAGGACCTGTGGGTGTTGGGTGTTACCGAAGTGGCTGTAATTTTAGGCTGAGTTTGCTTTTTGATAAATTATCTTCATCTGTGCTTTGCTGGGTGACATTCCCGGGGTGCTCTGCTGAAGGGCCCCTGAAGCTTTTGACCCTCAGTTCCATCCCTCTCTCGGTTGTCCCTCGATGCCCCTCTGGTCGTCCCTTTCTCAGGGCTCAGGCTCTGTCTGGGAGTTTACTCAGCAAATCATAAGGCAGCAACTTATAGCACAGTGTTTCTGTCCCCCTTCCTACACCCTGTGGGGTGGCGGGGGAGGGCGTCTACTCTGAATTTTCTAAATTAATGTAGACACTGACGGCAGCCACAGTCCAGAATTTGACCCTGACTTCAATTTAAATCTCAATATGTTGGGACATGAAATGACAGCAGCTGAAGGAGAGGTTCAAATGGCAGGGACGTGAGGCACTGTGACTAGCCAGCTCAGGAACATTTGGGGGCAGACACACTTTTCCATGCCTGAGAAAGACAAAACTGATCTACTTGAAGGGAGCTCAGCTTTGGGTAGACCGCAGCTCAGTCTCCTGGGCTGTTACAAGGAGGAAATAATATTCACCCCTAAGAGTTAGGAGCATCTTGAAATGAGCATCTTGTTCTTTTGTTCCCTTCCTTTTGAGTCATCCAGGTGGGCTGTTCCGGGATCAGCTGAGTCACTACTCAGCCCTGCGTACCCACCTCCTCCTCCTCCTTTTTTTTTTTTTTAAGATTTTATTTATTTATTTGATAGAGAGAGAGATCACAAGTAGGCAGAGAGGCAGGCAGAGAGAGAGGAGGAAGCAGGCTCCCCGCTGTGCAGGGAGCCCAATGCAGGCCTTGATCCCAGGACCCTGAGATCAAGGCAGAGGCTTTAACCCACTGAGCCACCCAGGCGCCCTGCCCGCCTCCTTCTTCAACCTCAGCCAGCCCCGTGTGGATGCTCCTATCTTCCGGCAGGACTGTGGGAACAGAAGCACCTGCCCGCGGTCGCATGGTCACTGTATGTGTCCGTGTCCGTGCCTGTGGGGGGAGCCGGGGTCGTGGGGGCACTGTTTGAACCCAGGATGCCTGACTCCACATGGAGGTCTCTGCTGCTTCACCATGCAAACTGCAGCTCACATGGTCTCAGCCCTGGGCTGCTAAGAGGCTGCGCTGCTGAGGCTCTTTTCATTTTGGTTGTAAAGGTTTTCGTCAATTTCCAGTCATTCATTTGACCTCTTTTTTTTTTTTTTTAAGATGCAGGGAATTTTAATTAAACTGGCAAAGTTAAGAAAAAAGTTAAAAGTGGACACTGCCAGCTTATCTTCAACCCTTGCCTTTAATAGGCTAACGAACACAACTCGAAACACAGCCGCGTCTTGCTGGTTCTGAGACAGTGAAGGGATTTCCTCAGTATTTAAATAGATTAATATAACCAGCTATATAAGTCTAAATATAAAACCAATTGCCTATAAGTTTAGAGATGGCCTTCACCACCTCTGTGAAAAGCTGAACATTACTGATCAGTTCCAATCATAGTTTTAGAAGGGGAAAACAGTGACAGCACTTGCTGAACCAGCATTACTATCAAAGTTCAAAAAGCTGATCATATTCATTTAACCACAAGCCAATCTTATTTAAATCAGGACTGTCCAAAAGAAATATTCTATCAGCCATTCATGATCTGAATTCTGGTGTATGAGATCCATTGAAATATGGTACACATAAAAAAAAGTCACGAGACACTTCTGTTTTGCCATAAATAAGGCAATGGCCAACTATTACTCCTTAGTAGCTTTTTTGAGATAAGCTGTCAAGTCTGCTCTTTCCCCTGTCTTAATGCCAGCGAAGATCATTTTTGTCCCAGGGATGTACTTCTTGGGATTCTCCAAATACTCCATCAGTGTCTCCTGTCCCCAGGTGATGCCTTTGTTCTTGCTGGCATCGTGTTAGAAAGTAAGTCCAGGGGCCCGACAGGGCTTTCGGCCAACTAAACCGTGGAGACTTGGCCCAGTCTTGTGCTTGCCTCCCTTTTCCACGGTATGGCACTAGGCACTCTTCTGAACAAAAACCTTCCTGCCTTTCTCAACATCATCCATTTTTAAATCGCTCTTTTGTTGTGCGTGAAACGAAGGTGTCCTCTCGCAAGCCGGACGTCCTGCTCTCTTGACCTCCTTAACCGGCCTTTAAAATGCGACACTTTTTGTTCAGGAAATAGGAAGACAACAAGTACTCGAAGTGAGTGGGGGTCGCCGGTTTGCAGTTCAGCCTCTGATCTATTGAGGTGGTTTAGACTTTTGAGCCTGCTGAATGCTGTGTGTTTGCCGAATCTTCTGGAAGCTTATGGTACTAATCGTCCCCAACTAGAGGTCCCCTCTGGTGGGCAGGAAACTATGCACAGATGGTGACTCCCTTCCCCCAACCAGGAATGGATTTTTCTATGCCTGGGACGGAAAGGACCACTCCCCTCTGTTGGAGGAAGAGAAATTTGCTTTCAGTGGAGAAAATTCTGTGAGCACTTCGCTCTCTAGTGGCCAACTAGGCAAAAGAGTTAGCAGTTCTACCTCTTCTTACAAACCGAGGTATGAGCCAGTTTAGTCTCAAAAACTTATCAAGGGGACACCTGGGTGGCTCAGTCGTTAAGCGGCTGCCTTCGGCTCAGGTCATGATCCCAGGGTCCTGGGATCGAGCCCCACATTGGGCTCCCTGTTGCGAGGGAAGCCTGCTTCTCCCTCTCTCACTCCCCCTGCTTGTGTGTCCCTCTCTAGCTGTGTTTCTCTCTGCCAAATAAATAAAGAAAATCTTTAAAAAAACAAAAACAAAAAACAACTTATCCAGCACCTAGCACGTGCTGGCACAGCGCTCAATACCAGGGTTATGAATGTGAACAAGACTGCAAATCAGTTCCTTGTAAAGTGAATCACATCGTAAATATGTTAGGATCCCAGAACTTTAGAGCTTGGAGATGATCTGGTTTGTGTCACTCCTTCTTTTTTAAATAGTTGAAAACTGGCACGCAGAGAGATGAAATGATGTTATGAAGGCCATATGGCTAGTTAGGGACAGGGGAGAAAATGCCAGTGAAATTTGGTAGAAGGTCATCTGCTAATTTTTATGACTTTTTATTTTGAAATAATTTTAGACTTACGAGAGTTGCAGAAATAGCACAGAGTTCTTTGCTCGGCTTCCTCCAGTATTAACATCTTACATGACCATGGGTTTATCAAAACTAGTACCTCAGCTAAATTACAGACTTCAGATTTCATTGGTTTTCCCACTAAAGTCCACTTAGTTCCAGGATCCAATCCAGGATACCACACAGCATTTATTGCTACTTTTTTTAGATTTTTAAAAAATGTATCATAGCATTTAGATTGTAGTTTTTAACTTTGGATTTTCCTATACTTGGGATTCTTTAAGAGGTTGAATCTGTGACATTCAGCTGTTGTACAGAAACTGTATCCCAAGTCTCTTTTGGTTTTGGAACAGGCTGTTTCCAGAGCCCGCTGTTTGCCGGGAGGATCTTGATGAGATCTCACAGCTTTTTGGATGTGTCCCGAGTTCTGGACAATCCCAGCCTGTCTGATCTGGATACAAAAGGCTACCCTTGGGGCCAGGAGCACCACCATCTGAACCTTCTGCTACTGTTCCCTCTTGGATCTTTAGTCTCGTTTCTATTTATTATTGTTGTGCATAGAGCATTCTTTGCTCTCAGGTGCCTGGTTTACATGGTGAAGGACGTTGGGGTCAGAAAGACATAAATTCAGCCTCCAGCTTCCCCACCCAGTTGTGGTACCTTGAGCAAGTCACTCAATTGCTCCTCTGCAAGAGAGGGACAACAGCCTCCCTGCAGAGTTGAGAGATCTAATTGTAAGAATATACACAGTGATTAGCACATGCAAGGTGTACTGCTGTGGAGTGAATAAATACGTGGATGGATGGCAGGAGGGGGAGACCAGGCTAGCCGAATTCAATGGAAAGTCTTGAATGCCAGGTGACACCGAAGGATTTCAGTGGGCAGGGGTGGACACTGAAGGGTTTGAGTAGGGGAGCGATGAGATCAGAGCTGACCTTACAAAGTCACAATGTGCTGGATTACAGAACCTTGGGAAGCAGGAGACCCATAGGAGTCATCAGGAGGCTATTATGTTAGTTCTGATGAGGGCAGAATGGGCACTTGGACTGGATGAAGGGTGGGGTGGAAAGATGAAACTCTCAATGCCATCCAGTGATCTAGAGGATGTGAGGTGAAGGTGGGACTCCAAGACTCCAAGATGACCACATTCTAGGTCCAAGTGAAAAAGAGACTGTTGTCATTAACCGTAGCTAGAGAAATCCGGATAAAGAGGACATTTGTGGGGGGAAAATACAGTTGATTTTATTCACGTTGCACTTGAGATACCAACAGAAGGTCCAAGCAGATGTGTAGAAACAATGATTGTGGCCCTGGAGCCATCTGGACATCATGCCCAAAGGGGTGGCCACTGAAACCCCCCCAGAGAGCCCTGGAAGAGAACGTAGGTGAGGCCAGGGTTGGGGGCAAAGACTCCTTCTAGACCAGTGGTTCACTGATGGGTCAGAGAGACAGAGGAGGGACTGCTGAGAGCTAAGATATTATCGGTGTGTCCTCGCTGCCATAATAAGGTACCGCCGATGGGGTCGTTTCACCAGCCCAAATATATGTCGTCATGGTCTGCAGGCTAGACGTCCAAGATCAAAGTATTGGCAAGTTGGTTTCTTCTGAAGGTTTTCGCTTCACATGGTCTTCCCTTTGTGCACGTCTATGTCCTAAA
The DNA here is from genome assembly GCA_002007465.1 of Ailurus styani. Lineage (NCBI taxonomy): Eukaryota > Metazoa > Chordata > Mammalia > Carnivora > Ailuridae > Ailurus > Ailurus styani. Next base: position 5,478,186 of record LNAC01000045.1, on the reverse strand, counting down.
CTAAGGATACCAGTTATCCTGGATCAGGGCCCACCCGTAAGACCTTAGAGCTTGGGTTGGGGGACACATTTCAGCCCATAACATAGAAACAGAAACAGATATGACTTTTGAAAGAACTCAAGGTAAGAGTTTCAGAAAGGACTGGCTCAGATCCACGCACGGCCCCCGCCTCTTCCCTTCTCTCCCCAGCAATTCCCAAGGAAGGAGGCTCTTTGAGGCTCCTCTTCTGTTTGGTTTCCAAAGAGATAGGTCAAGGCGGATGGCAGAGGCCAGAGGACTGGAGAAGCCAGGGCAATTCCCCTCTTCTCTCTAGCTCTGGCAGGTTCCCCTGGGAGCTTGCCCCTTTGCCCCATCTCCTTGGGGGTAGGTAGTGGCTTTCTGCTATTTCTAGTCTCTGGTTTGCCTCCCTGTCCTGTGTTTGGTGTGTTGGCACCTTCATTGTGTCTGTTGCCAATTTGCGATATCAAATCCCCTCTGTTGGAATATCTACAGGGGTTTCTGTTTACCTGACTGGTAGAGACACCCTAATCTGGAAAGCAAATGTTTGCAGAATGATGGAATGGATGGAAACTGAAAATGGACAGATCTTTGAGCAATGCAGATAGAAGCTACAGGTCTAGGGCCAGCAGGAAAGGGGGACTGGTGGCCCCAGGTAAGGGAGAAGAGGGCTTGGGATGCCTGGTAGGGGAGGAAAAGGAAGGTAGACCTTGTGGTCCTGAGACTCAAAGGCTACCTGAAAGGGGTCATAGTGTTTGCCCAGAAAAACATTGAGGAGCCATCATTTCGTGGAGCATGTACCTTTCTCCAACTGCTGACATGTACTACCGTCTTATATAGAGGGACCGATTTCTTCCTCCTGCTCTGGAGGCCTGCCACGCACACAATTACATCTGTTTATTTATAGATACGCTTTTGCAGGGATTGTAACTGCTTTCCTTCATGAGAAGAGAGACGGACACGGTGAGAGGTGGGGAAGGGTCCTCCTGCCATGGGCATTTAGCATCCCCATCCAGAAGGAAATGAAATTTCCTTTTTTAATGTACTTCAGTTGCCTGATGAAACAATTTGTATAAATCTAGCAAATTCAGCTTATTAGTATGGCAAACCTGATGTTCTCCTAGATGTTTCAAGACTGTTTATAGTCAGTAAGATTTCAAGTTAAAAGTACCCCTTTCGAGTCAGATTTAGAAGGCTGTGCCTAAAATAGTCACAGTCTCTGACACATTTCAGGCATACAGAAACCACATACACACAGATTCCTTATTAACCCAGAAATATCAGTCTGTGGTTTTGTTTCTTCTAAGTCTGTCTGTACTTGACTCAAAATTTTATTGGATTCAGAGATGGAATTTTTTTTTTTTTAAGAAAACACTTACTGTACTGGTTAATGGAGATCATTGATCCACAGAGTTTTGCTGAGTCTTTATGAGACACCAAATCCCATCTGTTGTGGTCATATCAATGATTCTGTCATCTTAAGGAGGGCAATTACTTAGCTCCTCTCTGGATTTAAATCAAAGCCTTATTTATTTCTGCCCCCGAGAAGCTTGCACTTCCCACACTGGCTGATCAAGTCACAAGATTTATCTGACTTTTAAGATCTTTGGCCCTAAGGTATCTTGTACTGTGTTATATTTTTAGGACCATCTCACTCTTTGGGAGCCTTAAAATGAGATCTGACTGCATTCTGGCTCTCTCTGCTTTGGTATCACAGCTTCTGTGGTCTTTGTAACGATGATTCTTCCTTGGCTCAGAAATAACCTTCTAAAGAGAGACTGTACAATTTACTAATTTTCATCAGTAGGATAAAGGAGTCAGTAACACAAACATAAACAAGAATTAGCAGTGCTGATTATGTTCTACATTCTCTTAGAATACTTAAAACTTTTACTGTGGCTCATCGTGATCTCATAGCTCTTCATAAATTTAATGCCTGGCTAGCTGGGGGCCCTTTGGGTTGGCTCCTGTATCCTTCTGACATGATCCTATTTTTCTTTGAAGCTTACCTTCTTTCTGGAATGAGGTATCGAACTCACAACCCCAAGATTAAGAGTCACAAGCTCCACAGACTGAGCCAGCCACACATCCCAGTAATTCATAATCTCTTGTTTGGTGTAGCTCTTTACATATTCACCTGATGGGAGAGTTTGGTTCCACTGTTTTCATTCTGCTTTCAGCTTTAGGGTGCTGGTATTCTAATAGCTGACAGTTTCAAGTTCTTATAAGGTGGCAGAATTTAGCAGGTGGTCCCCAGCCCCCTCCAGATGGTGAAGGAGTGGGGAGGGAGGCCCACTCACCATTTCACTTTGAAATCAGCTCAGTCTACGAAATTCTATGTGTTTCATTTCCTTATCACTGTGTCCACGTACTGTCACTTAAAATATAATCGTAAGGTACATGTGTGTGTGATCTCTAGCCAAATTAACCGATTCTGCCTATTAGTCAATTACTGATATTAGAATCAATACATTTTACAGTTGGTAAATATATCCTATCTTAAAACTTAGTTCTTTTAAAATATATGTAACATTCTCTTACCAATATGTTACATATTGTTATTCCAAGATTTAGAATGAATAAATTCAAATGTTTTTCCCAGTTAGCATTATCTTGACCTACTTATTGCCAGTCGATATGTTTATATTTGCTGCAGGGAGATAGCTATTATTTTGGCATTCCATATAATTAAAAGAAATAATGACACATTAAGTATAGCCTCTTAAGGTTTTATATGAAAGCATCCTTTAATTCATGGGTCACAATCCACATCTTGCCTTTATTATCTGCGTGTGTGTGTATAATTTAAAAAAAAATCTCTATACCCAACCTGGGGCTCAAACTCACAACCCCAAAATCAAGAAAATCACATAGTCTTTTGGCTAAGCCAGCCAGGTGCCCCTATTATCTGTATTTTTCTTTTTTTAAGGTTTTATTTATTTGAGAGAGAGCACACGCACACACGAGGGGGTAGGGACAGCAGGAGAGGGAGAAGCAGACTTCCCCCTGAGCAGGGAAGGCAGGCAGGGCTCCGTCCCAGTACACCTAAGTGGAAGTTAGATGCTTAACCAACTGAGCCACCCAGGTGCCCTTTAATTACAAACTGTGTAGAACTTAGAGTCATTTTGATAAATATAAAGCTTCCAAAAGCATTATTAGAAAAGTAACCAGTTTATAAAAATTAAATGTAATTAAAATAATACATTCTCAGCTTCCTTATATAGTTAATTATAAGGAATAACTTATGGAAATGTACAAGGCATTTAATACAAAATTTACGTATTTGGAATCAATGTTTTTAAAAATTGGGATGCCAAAATTGATCTTTGAGCAAGGGTGAGGTGGTGGTTTGTTTGATCCCTACCTTCATGGGGCCTGGCATTTCCTAATCAGCAAGATTTAAAATGACAATTTTCCCCTCTTTGAGGCCCTGATCACAGCCCAAGCCTCTAATTTATTCCGTTGCTGGTAGCTTGTTTCTATCAGTCCAAATTGAATTTTTCTTTTTGGGTTTAAACCAATAATGAAAAGGATTAATGGCTTAAAATAGTTTAATTTATTTAACAGTTAACTGCATATACGGATAGTTTCCCTGACACTTTTTGGCTCATAAACACACATACCATAGACATTCATGTAGTCAAAGAAAAGCTCTTCACATTGTAGCTTTTACCAACAAAAACCTCATGATTTCAATGAAATGTGTATTTAAATAATTTTTAAAAAGATTTTATTTATTTGACACACACATAGAGAGAGAGACAGCGAGAGAGGGAACACAAGCAGGGGCAGTGGGAGAGGGAGAAACAGGCTTCCTGCCAAGCGGGGAGCCGGATGTGGGGCTCGATCCCAGGACCCTGGGATCAAGACCTGAGCCAAAGGCAGCTGCTTAATGACTGAGCCACCCAGGCACCCCTATTTAAATCATTTTTACAGAGGATATTTTTTCAAACAGAGGCGTCATTCTTGAGACCCTGGGGTCTCTGAATATCATTTGTTTTTAGCATTCCAACATTGATGTGGAGGGAATAAATTCTTTTACATAAAGCAGAGACTAGGTAATTCCGTTGCTAAATGTGAACTGTTTACAGTGAGAGCTATTTAAAATTCAGCATCTCCTAACCCCTTCCAACTAGCCTGGGATCCCTTTGAGAACTGTCCTATTCAGCTCTGGCCGTTTGGCTGAGCTCAGGGTGCTTTCCAAATGCAGACAGAGCCACTGTGGGCAAGACAGGCTTCCCCTGGGGAGGAACAGCTGATCTATGTAATGGAGGTGGAGGGGGGCGGGACAGCTCCTCTGGGGGAGGGATACTCTGCTTTATCCCCAAACCATCATTTCCAGGGCGTGCCTCCTCAGGGCAGGCGGGAGACTTGGAGTCGGCTTGAGCTGGTTATTGGCAGGTGAGCTCCGCAATTCCTTTCTGCAGTGACGTTCCGGTGAATGACAGTCTTGCTTCTGAATCCCTGTCCGTAGTCTGGTCCTAGTCTGTTCTCCACAACAGGTTGGAATAGTCTAGCGAAGAGTCCAGAGCAACCCAAATCTAGGGAGTGACGGAGGCTGCTGAAATTTTAATGTGTTTGTGAGTCACATGGGCATTTTGTGAAAGGGCAGATGCTGACTCAGCGGGTCTGGGGTGGAGCCCCCAGTTCTGCATTTCTTTTTTCTTTTTCTTTTTAAAGATTTTATTTATTTACTTGTCAGAGACAGAGAGAGCACAAGCAGGCAGAAGCAGAGGGAGAAGCGGGCTCCCCGCCAAGCAAGGAGCTCCTTGTGGGACTCGATCCCAGGACACTGGGATCATGACTTGAGCTGAAGGCAGCCGCTTAACCGACTGAGCCACCCAGGCATCCTGGTTCTGCATTTCTAGTGAGCTCCCCGATGATGCCTGTGCTGCTGGTCCAGGGACCACACTTCGAGTGGTGAGGGACTATAAGGGGTGAATCAGGTACGCACACAGTTGAGACCCCCTGATGTCTTATTTTTGCATCTTTTCCCTTTTCCTTTGCTATCTGGGGATGAGAAGCTCCATCCTTGTGCTGTTATCCTCATTTTAGGTGGGATCATAAACAGAGCCCGCCATGTGCCTGTTTAACCTCTCTTACTCCTTTGCCTTCCTGTGGTCCCTACTGGGCCTGAATGGTAACAGTGCTCCTCAGTCCCAGGGTAAAGAAGGGACCTCACCGACTTCTCAGTTCATGTCCACCCACCATGGTCCCCATTCTTTACAACCCAGAGCTGTACACAGAACTGACCCCTACTCTTCCCCATGATGTCTTCTGAGACCATGACATCTTGAAGCATCTAAGTGCAAACCTGGAAAGTTCCTATTCTGGCTCGATGGAGTTACGGTGTCCGGGAAGATGGGATTACTAAGCTCGTAAGGAACTTGGAAGAACTAGAGATGCTTGGGACCTTCAGGTAGAGGAGAAGACCTCTTCCTACCTAGCTGGAGTGGAGAGGCTGTGTCCTTAGACTCATAATCCAGCAAACTCCAAGAAGGCTATCTGAAGGGTTTGTCCAGTAAAACATCAGAGTTTATCATTTCGTGAAGCCTTTTCATTTTCTCATTCCTAACTCATTAGCCCTGTGTTATCGTGGAGGGGCTAAGGCCTTCCTCAGGGAGACTCAGTCATTCCTTCCTCCAGTGACACAGTGACACAATTTTAGGCCCTGTGACCGTGCAGAAACTTTTTCCAACTGCCCCTGTCCTGCAGGGAAGTGGAAGATACGGCTTCAGCCCTGCTCATCACTTACTGTCCTCCTTCTATTTCTGGTCCACTGTGATGCTTACCTTGTTTTTGAGGCTGGGTCTTTCTTTTCAGATTCTCTCTCTTTTAAAATCTACTGTTGCTGTATATCTGTATGTACTGGGAAAGAGTTCTCGGTCACCTGACCGTCAATCTGAAGTCCTGGAAGTGGGTTTTCCATACCACTGATTTAAAGCAGTTGAATAAATGGTCAGGGCATTTAAAGGGCTATCGTTGGATCAAGTAAGCCCTGGGAGTGGTGTCCTGGACGGCTACTGCATTAGGCCTTCTACTTATAGCGAAGGCCAGAGTAGGAAGCAGTGCAGGGAAAATCTATATTTCAGAGTTGCTGGGGACACCGTTTTTTTTTTTTTTGCAAGCTGCCTTTTATTATTTTTTTAAAGATTTATTTGAGTGCACACATGAGCTGGTGAAGGGGGGAGCAGAGGGAGAGAGACATGATCTCAAGCAGACTCCCTGCTGCATGTGGACCCTGACAGGGGGCTCAATCCCACGACCCTGAGATCACGACCTGAGCCGAAATCAAGAGTTGATGCTTAACCGACTGAGCTACCCAGGCACCCCGCACACTGCCTTTTAAAACAAATGAGGTTCCATGGGAGGGATCTCTGTCACCATCAAGAATAATTATGCTTCTCTCAGGGGACAAGGACATTGAATCATAATTGATGAGTTTCCCTTCTTCTTCTGGTTTTAGGACGCTCACACATTGGTGACCCACATATACAAGAACACCAGGCAGCCTAAAATAGTGCTGGTCTGTCTGCAACTTATTTCCGGTCCTTATTTTAAAATATTTAGAGTCCAATATATATATAACTGCATTGTGAATTTATGTAATTTATTGTAAAATGATTTCTGCAAGAAGGCCTAGAATAATCTAATAAACCCAGTCTCACCTTATTTTCCCAGTTGGACTGGGTAGAGGCTGGATGTTAGTTAAATCCCGTATGGTACTAGTTAATGTACACATACCACAGGTATGTACTACTAGTTCATGCACACAGACCCACACATACCTTCTTCAGTCTCCCTCCCAGCTCTCCAAGAAAGGGCGGCCAGACTTTGGCTGAAACCAGCCAAATGGGCCTAATCCCTGGTCACCAGCCTTATCAACCTCCTCTTCCCTAATGGCTCCTTTCTCCCTCCATCACATCTTCCCCACCAGTGTGGGGGCAGGGGGGAGGCACCCAAGCTCAGGGCTCCCCTCTTTACCGCCCCCAGCCTCCCTCCATCCTCACCCCCCTCCAAGCCCCAGCTCAGCCTCCCCCAAGCCTCAACATTCCCTCGGCAAAGGCCTACCTCCTCCCTCCATCAGCCCCCTTCTGCCAGCGCGGTCTCCCTCCCTTCTCCCTCCATCCTTACGGCTGCCCCCAGCGCGGCCTCCCTCCTCCCAGGGCAGCCTCCTTCCATCCTCACCCCCCCACGCCTTGCGAGTCCTCCCTCCTCCCTCCTCACCCCACCAGCGAGTCCTCCCTCCATCCTCACCCCCCACCAGCGAGTCCTCCCTCCATCCTCAACCCCCACCAGTGAGTCCTCCCTCCATCCTC
>LNAC01000045.1:5341217-5470121 GCA_002007465.1 Ailurus styani | reverse complement strand
GGGCCCAGAGGACCGGAACTGCTGCGACAGGCGACACGTCGTCTGTCCCCGGCGGGCCGGGTCGAGGCTATGGGGAGGCATGGCTCCTGCCATTCCAAATGTGGCCATCAGCGCTGCCCACCTGCAGTGTCTGTCCTGACATCCTCTCCTCCACTGTCGGCCGCGTTTGGGTTGAGCCTGAATTCGCAGGAAGACCGCACACCCGCAGGCTCTGTCAGATGTCCCCGAGGGCACAAAAATGGCCCTGTCGGTCGCGACTTTTACCCACCAGGGCGCCCCACTGATTGTCTTTGCATCTGTTTTACTTCGGTTTGCGCACAGTTTTTGACCCAGTACTTAGCCTGATAGATGCAGGTTCAGCAGGCTCACCTGCCGGTCGTTTAGTCTGTGCAAAACTTGTTTCCTTTCCGTAAAAGGGGACAGCGGTTCTGTCCATTCAGCTGTTGGAGGTGGGCCTGGCTTCCCAGTGCATTTCTGCTCAGAGGTCCACGGACGTAACTGTTTTCATTAACATTTAAAAATATTTGCTTTTAATCGGTTTGTTTCCCTTTCCTCTTCGCTCCGGAAAGTTGGCTCACTTTTAGCGTTATAGTTAAGATTTTCTGTGTGTGCGAAACCATAACACCCGCGTGGGAATTAAAATCTTATCTCAGGTTTGAAGACTTTGTTGTATGCTTAAGTGTGGAATTCTATCGTGCTACTAGCAAATCAAAAATACCCTTCCTTGTTAGTATAACACACCGAAAATGAGTAACTGTTTTCTCAGTTACGAGAGAGTGCTGAGCTAGGACCACTTCCATGCAAGACAGGAGACACTCATTCCACTTGAGGGCCCTATTAATTAATTAGGGCGTAATTCTCTCAAGGAACCAAGATTGAGAGAGATAACTAAATAAGGAAAAATTGAGGGGTGCATTTTTCTATTGCAGTGGTTTCCAATCTGGATTCATTTACTTAAAAAAATAACCTTTAAGATTTCAATTAGAGGGATGCCTGGGTGGCTCAGTCCATTAAGGGTCTGCCTTCTGCTCAGGTCATGATCCTGGGGTCCTGGGATGGAGCCCCCGCATTGGGCTTCCTGCTCCGTGGGGAGCCTGCTTCTCTTCCTCCCTCTGCTGCTCCCCCCCTTGTGTATTTTCTCTGTCAAATAAATAAAGAAAATCTTTAAAAAATTCAGTTAAACATTTTGGACATTCAAAAATGTAGAGATGTAAATATTTTTAGTTTTCTTGGAAGACAGTTTTACTTTTTGAAGACTTCATGCCTTTACTGATCTGTTAACTATGGTACCTATAACCAGTGCTTTTCAGCTTTTTTCCTACTGTGCCAGCCTTCAGTGGGGGCCCCCTGCCAAGCTAGCCTTGGGTTTTCAGGGATTCTGTAACCTGATGTTCTCCTGCTCTTTGAAGTTAACTTTGCCTCGCCCTAGAGCTGTGCTCAGACGTCATTGTCTCAAGGAGCCTCCTCATTCTTCACACCAGATGGGACAGGCCTGTGCTGTGCCCTCCTCCACTTTAAATCACCCTTCATATTTCCAGTTTTTATCTTTTTCTCTCTAGGAATTGGGTCTATTTAGCTTAGCTTAGCAGCTTGCCCTGTGATCGTCACTCAGTATTTCAGTGAAGGAGGGAGTGGTTAGTGGTTTGTTGGGTTGCAGCTCTGACAGTTAAGGCCTGCAATGGGAAAATTTGACTACTTGTGATTAGCTACTGTTGATTTCAGCTATCAAATATGGTGGGGGTAACAATCTGGCATGCTAGCTACCTTGTCAGTCTACCTGGACTGAAGTAACTTTACAGAAATGAATCTTATGTCTTTGTTGTCTCCTTACTTCATTTATTTAGAATCAGATGCATAGAATGCGTATGTTTATGTAATTGAAGGTCCCACAGAAACTGATAACTATAACCAAAGAGTTTATACACATTGGAGATTTTAAGCTTTTTGTTTAATATACACGTTCTGTGTTTGAGTAAGGTGGACAACCTGTTTTTTGTTGTTATCTGCTATATTGATCATTATGTTAACCTATGGAGAGGAGTTTTCTCTCCCCCAAATTTTCATTCATTCATTAATTCGGTAGACATTTATTAATAGTCTACTATGCGCCAGATTACTAGGCCAGGTGGAAACACATTTTGATCCTCCCAGATCAAAAGGGCAGGTTTGAATTGGTAAACAGGGTGTGGAGCCTGACCTTTTGTTTTGGTGATGAAAGGGCTCTGCCCCTGCAGCCTTACATGTGGGCTTTTCTGCTCAGGATGTGCCATGTTTTTAGTGGGTTCAAACCTTTAAAATTCACTTACTGCCCTTTTAGAGAGGCTTCAGAAGGGAGAGCACAGATAAACGGACAGATCCAATCTGATAACCAACGTTGATGCTATCTATCATGACTAGAGGAAATGGAAGAAGAGTTCTTCAGGCTTCTATTTGTCATGGGTTTCTTTTGACCAGCCTGCACTCCCGAGTCTCCTCACCTTTAAATGGGTGAGGATTTGGGATCTGAGGATTCTGAGTTGTGATTTGGGAAGCTCCTTGTGCTCTAAGCGGTAAGGAATGGTGGGGGGAAGCCCAGCCTCAGAATGAATGGTGGACCATATGTATCTAGAGGTGTTACAGTTGTTAGGAACAAAGGGATGTTGCAGGTGTTCAGATAGTCACAGTTCAACCAGAGGCTCAGGGTTAATGTGGTCTGTTGGGGGAGCGCCTCCGATAACCTTATTTAGATCCTACTGGAAGTACAGAGGAGGGGAGGTCCCCGATGTTGATGTAAGTGGCAGTTGTGATTTGAAATGATATTGAATCCCGTTTCTGTGTGTTTCCTTCCCTCTGTCCAGTCCATTGATGACTTGAACAAATGGGCCCTGTTTCTTGTCTCTCCTTTCATCCTTGAAGCGGAACACATAGCGTTTGTGACAGAGAGCATTTGGGTGCAAGGTGAGGGTTTACGGAGCCGGTCATCCTCTTCAGAAACTGTGAGTAACATGTTTTTCACTTGTATCCCAGAAGGAAACTGTGTCTTAACCGAAAGTAAATTTGTTTTTTCCCCCGCTGTTCTTTCCTGGCCTTTGTGACCCCCTTTCTTTTGTGGACATTTTGGGTTAAAGAAAAAAAAATATATATGTATTTTTTAAAGATTTTATTTAGTTATTTGACACAGAGAGAGATCACAAGTAGGCAGAGAGGCAGGCAGAGAGAGAGGAGGAAGCAGGCTCCCTGCCGAGCAGAGAGCCCGATGCGGGCCTTGATCCAAGGACCCTGAGATCATGACCTGAGCTGAAGGCAGAGGCTCTAACCCACTGAGCCACCCAGGCGCCCTAAAGAAAAATATATTATTAAAATTATTTTCACCTGTTTCTTTTTACTTTTTTTTTTTTTAAGACTTTATTTATTTGACAGAGAGAAAGAGATCACGAGTAGGCAGAGAGGGGGAAGCAGGTTCCCTGGTGAATGGAGAGTCTGATGCGGGGCTCGATCCCAGGACCCTGAGATCATGACCTGAGCCGAAGGCAGAGGCTTTAACCCACCGAGCCCCTCTTTTTACTTTTTTTTAATATGAATGCTAGAAGGACTGCCTGGGTGGCTTGTGTTTGGGGCTCATGTCATGTTTTCAGTGGGCAGTGCTGCTCTAGCCCGTCCCTCCACGTCTTCAAATCGCCAGAGTGGTTAACTTTTATCACTATGCATTTCCTAGATGTCTCCCCTGGAGTATTGTGAAAACACTTCAAACTTAATAACCCATCTAAAAGTAGTTGCTTATATTTCTCTGCCGGAAAAAAAAAGAGAGTCTCAGAGGAACACCCCAACCTGTTCTCTCACCTCCTGTGTCCTTCCCACCATACAGGTCCAGACCCTATTGATGCCCCTCCCCGCTGTCTCTGTGCTCGCCTCCTTCATTTCCACTCCTCATTTCGTGCTCAGCTTCAGATCTTTGGGTCTAAACCGTGGAAATGTCCGGTCTGGTGTCCGTGGGTTTTCCTCTTGATGGCCAGAGTTGTCTTTCTCGACACACATCCAGGGAAACTCACTCTTGCTAAGCTTCAGGGGCTGCCTTCTCACCACACACGGTCATGCCTGTAGGCTCGTGGAAGCCTCACCCTAAGCCCCCCTTGTGGGTGTCTTCCCCTCGGGTGCCTGTGATGAGTCCTTGCTTTGTCGCCTTCACTCAGCCACCATACGATCCCTGCCTGCCCCTGGATAATCCAGTAGGCGTTTTGCTGATGCTAGCCATCGTCACCAGACTTCCATTTTACAAACACCATCTTTTAAGCCCTTGTATTGGGATGAGAGAAAAGGAAGAGAGGAGGAAGACTAGAAAAAATTGGCTAGAATTCAAGATAGACTGAAATAAAGGCCACGAGATAGGTAATGATATTTAAAGGAGAGCAAGAAACTGTGTTTGGGACTCAGAAGGGTCATAAGGTTTGGCAGGTGGGCTGGGGGCCGTCAGGGCGCTGTGATGCTCCATTTCCTCCTGATGTTTTATTGAGCCTCATATAGACTTAGGATAATAATAATAACACCATTTGTCCAGCCCCTGCTAGGTATTTTATATACATAGCTGCAATGCTTACAATTCTGTATGATATTATTCTTGTCACTTTAAAGAGAAGAAAACTGAACCCCTAAGATTAAATGGCATTTCTTTTTCTTTTACTTTTTTTTAAAAAAGATTTTATTTATTTATTTATTTGACAGAGAGAGATCACAAGTAGGCAGAGAGGCAGGCAGAGAGAGAGGAGGAAGCAGGCTCCCCGCTGAGCAGAGAGCGGGCCTCGATCCCAGGACCCTGAGATCATGACCCCAGCCGAAGGCAGAGGCTTTAACCCAGTGACCCACCCAGGTGCCCTCCTTTTTTCTTTTTAAAGATTTCATTTATTTGATTGAAAGATTGAGCGCGCGCGAGAGAGCACAAGCTGGGGGTAGGGTAGGCAGAGGGAGAGGGAGAAGCAGGCTTTCCACTGAGCAGGGATCCCCGATGCAGGATTTGATCCCAGGACCCCGGGATCATGACTTGAGCTGAAGGCAGATGCTTACCTGACTGAGCCACCCAGGCGCCCCTTAAATGGCATTTCTAAAGCCACCAGCTGCTAAGTGGCAGATTAAGTTTTAACCAGTGTCCATACCCTTTTTAGTAGCCAGAGGAATACAGTAGTTTTCAAGAAATCTAGACAATGCCTTTTCCTAGTCGTAACAGCAAAGCTTAGACTAATCCCAGGCCAATACAGCAATGCTCATAGCTGTTCTCCTGTGTTTGGTAGAAAGACGCCAACTGGTGATGCGAAATTTTTTGGTGAACTCAAGCGTGATTTTTATATGCAGGAAAGACTATTCAGAAACTTACTTTTTGTTTAAAACAATGATTTTCAGTGTATTAAAATTACAAGTTAAATGATTAATTAGGTTGAATTGTGAAATTGCCAATACTTAGCCTTTTTTTTTTTTTTTAAAACCTGTGAAGAGTCCCATTCGTGGTAACCTAATTGGAAACCAACCTCATTTGGGCTTTTAAGTCTTAATTTACCATATTCTTAGAAGTTTAGCAAAAATTTGTGATCACATTAAGTAGAATTTCTGAGTAATATTTGTCTTGTTCAGAAGCTCAAATATCTTAAAACATTGTATTTTATTTTTGGATTCTAGCTGGACAGACTTGGATTAATCCTAATCCTTGATGAAAGTGTACTCTCATCGTTGGTTCATGCATGGCCCGCATTCACTGATGAATTTGAAATTATGTAATAAATACTCATGAATTCACCACTGAGTATGGAAATGGAATATGTACCTCTGTGATCCCCCAGAGTCTATCCACGTATTCTGCCTCCCCTGCCCCGACCTTCTCCCTCCCCAAACCAATTTCTTTTTATTTATTTGTTTATTTACTTTTATTTATTTATTTTTAAATTTTATTTATTTATTTATTTATTTGACAGAGAGAGAGAGAGATCACAAGTAGGCAGAGAGGCAGGCAGAGAGAGAGGAGGAAGCAGGTTCCCCACTGAGCAGGGAGCCCGATGCAGGGTTTGATCCCGGGACCCTGAGATCATGACCTGAGCCGAAGGCAGAGGCTTTAACCCACTGAGCCACCCACGTGCCCCACCAATTTCTTTTTAGATAACATAAGTCATCTGATGAACAAACATCATCTTTCTTAACACTTACATAATTCTTGTCGATTATTAAACTTAGAGTAAGGGTGATGTTTTCTTAGATATGCTAATATTACTTGTATATGTAGTAAGATTTCAGCTTAAAACCAAGGCCAAGAATTTCTAAAATATCGCTGTTACATAAAGTATGCGTAGATTCCTTAACACAAAATGGGACTGCTGGGCTCTTGATTTCTTAAATCGTTCTTCCTTATTCTTTAATTGTACATCTTTATGGGGTTCAAAGACGTGGAGCATCTGAAAGAACATAGTTACCGTCTTATGGAGGTACAGGCTGTTACTGTAACAGAGACCCAGAACTGCAGCAGAGCAAAAAGCTAGAAGTTTCTTTCTCTCTCAGGGAGGCGGGTCTGCTCTGTAAGGCCATCCAGGGACCCAGTTCCCTTCTGTTGTGGTGTTCTCTCATCTCCCCTCTGACAGCCTCGTTCCCTCTCTTGGGAGGCTGGTTTGTACCACCCGCTCCGCTGTTGTCAACCTCATGCACATTCTAGCCCCCAGGTTGGGGGAAGAGAGGAGGTGTGGGCCAGCCAGCTTCCTCTTTAAAAACTCTGATCCAGAGGTTTCACAGGCCACTAATGCACCTGTCTTGTTAGCTGCAGGGCAGGCCAAGAACGGCAGTCCTAGCTGGACAGGGAAGGGAAGGGAAGAACGAAAGGCTAGATATTGGGAAATAATTAGCATTTCTCATAGTTATCATTTCATTTAACATATGTTCTAGTGAAAATTTAATTAAGATCTTGCTTCATGGCAATGACTTACTTAATTTTGTGAGGCGGAAAGATGTCTACCCCCCAGGGAAGACAGCTGCTGTCCAGATAATTCATTTTATTTATGATCAAAGGCTTTGGTGGGTCTCATAACCAGGAGCCGGAGACATTCCGAGTTATTTTCTTGACTGCTCTGGGTATTACACTGTACTTCATTTTATAAGTTGGGCCTTAAAACTTAAAAAGGAATTGATCTCGGGCACCTGGCTCAGTTGGTAGAGCATGAAGCTCTTGATTTCAGGGTTGTGAGTTCAAGCCCTGTCTTGGGCATGGAGCCTACTTTAAAAAAAGGAAGTGACCTCAGAGTTCACTGTCTTTTCATTAACTCTGCAGTTCTCATGTGGGTTGATTGCTTGATGGGATTAGCATTTTGGGGGGCTTCTATGAATCTATGTATCTTGCATTTAACTCTAAAGTCATTTGAGTTTAAGAGGACCCTAAGATAGTAAATTGAAAATATATATGTAAGAAAGACTTTCAACTTGATACATGTCACGTTCTTTCATATTTCTAGGATTATGGAACTCTTACAGATATTTAAAATATCTTTTTTAATTTTGGATATCTCAAATGGCTTTTTTTTTAATTAAAAAATACTTTATTGACTTATTTGAGAGAGAGAGAGAGAGAGAGAAAGCACAAGAGGGGGGAGGGGCAAAGGGAGAAGGAGAAGCGGACTCCCTGCTGAGCTGGGAGCCGATCACCCTGGGATCATGACCTGAGCCAAAACCAAGAGTTGGACGCTTAACCGACTGAGCCACCCAGGTGCCCCTCAAATGACTTCCACTTGTGGTCATTCTGTAGACCCCCAACAACAAATAAATGGATCTTAGGAATTCAGTTTTTATTTATTTATTTATATTTAAAGATTTTCTTTATTTATTTGACACAGAGAGAGATCAGATCACAAGTAGGCAGAGAGGCAGGCAGAGAGAGGGAGAAGCAGGCTCCCTGCTGAGCAGGCAGCCTGATGCGGGCCTCCATCCCAGGACCCTGAGATCATGACCTGAGCTGAAGGCAGAGGCTAAATTTAACCCACTGAGCCACCTAGGCTCCCGCTCTTTGTTTTTCCTGTTCTCTACATAGCAGAGCTGAATAATTTTTGGTAGGACAGCAAATGCACATAATGCAAAGATCTCAAAAGGTTTCTATGCACTCATTAAGAATTTGGGCTTTATCCTAGGGACAGTAGTTTTTGGTGGATGGGGGATCATTCCTGGAGATTGGGGATAGGGCAGGAAAGGCTGGGGGAGGGGCCGCTGTAAGGAATGCAGTTTTGGGCATCGTTTTGGTCAGCTTTGCTGAAGTAACAGACGACTTTAGCATCTCACTGGCTTCTAACAGCAAATCTTGGTTTCTTGCTCAGCTGACGTGTAGGCTCAGCAGGTTCGCAGCCGCGGTTTCAAGCTGGGACTCTGCTCTGGGCTCTGCTCCATGCATCCTTCTCGTGCAGGGACCCAGGCTGAAGGAGCATGTCCGTCTCGGGATGTGCCGTTCACGCAGAGGGGAGGAGCGTGAGCTGGCAGAGACTCAGCAGAGTAGATTGTCCTGTACGATGTGGTGCAAGCGACATTCTGGGACTCCCAAGGCCAGATCGTAAGACACCTGGCAGCTTCTGCCTGGGCTCTTGGAAGTCAGCTCCCTTGCTGCGAAGCGAGGACGCTCCAGCTGGTGGGCAGCTCTGACCGGCGGGCCGGGTGAGGGAGCCATCCTGGAGGTAGAGCCTCCCGGCCCAGTTGAGGGACCCGAGCCTCATGGAGCAGAGTCGAACTGTCCCTGCCAAACCCTGCCCGCGTGGAGACCGAGCAAAATAAATGGTTAGCTGAAGCCACTAAATTTTGGGGTGGTTTGTTACACCGCAATGTGTAACAAGAACCTTTGGGATGTCTTTTTTTTAAGATTTATTTATTTATTTGAGAGAGGGAGAGAGAGAGAGAAAATGACAGAGAGAGAGAGAGAGAGAGAGAGAGAGAGAGAGAGAGAGCGCGCGAGCATGCGTGTGCCTGCACACAAGCTGGGGGAGGGGCAGAGGGAGGGAGAAGCAGGCTCCCCGCTGAGCGGGGAGCACCATGGGGCTCAATCCCAGGACACTGGGATCCTGACCTGAGCCTGGTGGTGCCCAGCCAGCCGAACCACCCAGGCGCTCCACACTTGGGGTGTCTTTTAAAACTTCTGCTCTTCCTCAGCTTACCGGCGTCGGTGGGATTTGCACGGAAGTGGGCAGTGAGCATGGGGGGAGGCTAATGCGGTAGGCCTCAGACGGGGGCCCTGGGGGCCTATGGGACTCCTCCAGGACAAGCAATGTAAAACGTTGTGACAACAAGGATGTTTCTCTTCTTTTCTGACTGACCGTCAGGTACTCAGAAAATTAAGGTCCCTGGACCCACCCCCCCTTTCCTGGGGTGTCTGGTCAGTCCCGGCTTTGCAGCACGATGTGGTTTCACGTATCATGTCAGCTCTTACTTGCTATGCAGTTGTGACATCCCTCATGCCGTCACTTGATTTTCCAACACCCCTCTCCTGAATGCACCGTCGAGCAGATTATCTTTCCAAATAACAGAGCGCGAGAACGAGGCTTGTAGCCGTCCCTTGTCCTCTGTATTTCCAAACCTGAAGGTCGCAGGGGTGACCGCCTTCCCTCGCTCTTCGAGCTTCACATTCCTCCCGTCTCTGTGTGTCTCATCCTCCTTCATCCGGTTTATTGCTACACATTTTATAAACCTAGCGTGTAATTAAGGTGGTTTGGAAGAAAGGAATAAGAGCCAGACACATGAGCAACATCAAGTATCTGACTCTGCAGAACAGATTGTTTTAGTTGCGACTGAGCTTGTTTTAGTCTGGGTTCTTCAGAGAAGCCGAGCCAGCGCGGGGTGTGTGTGTGTGTGCAAGTGTGCGTGTGGCCGTGTATGTATCTGTGTATATGTAAATGTACACATATGTTGGGGGAGGGAAGGAGGGAGTGAGGTGGTGCGGAGAGAGATACAGAAACATTTATTTAAGGAATTGGCTCACTTGACGGTGGAGTCTGCAGTTCCAGAATTTGCAGAGCTGGCCTCCGGGACACCCAGGGAAGAAGAGTAGGTGTGGCTGCTTGAGTCAGGAGGTCATCCGGGGGCAGAATTCCTTCTTCCTTGGGGGACCTCAGTGTTTTTCTCAGAAAGTCTTTAACGTTTAGATCAGTGCACTTTGGGGTCTCCTAGGTGGCTCAGTCGGTTGCATGTCCAGCTCCTGATCTTGGCTCAGGTCAGCATGTCAGTGTCCTGGGATCAAGCCCCGCATTAGGCTCCCTGCTCAGTGGGGAGTCTGCTCCAGATTCTCAGTCACCCTCTGCCCCTCCCCCTGCTCATGTGCATGCTCTCTCTCAAATCAATCAATCAATCTTCTTTTTTTTAGAATGTATTTATTCATGAGAGAGAGGGGGCGGGCAGAGGGAGAATCAGGCTCCCCACTGAGCAGGGAGCCTGACGAAGGACTAGATCTCAGGACCCTGGGATCCTGACTTGAGCCGAAGGTAGATGTTTAAGCATCTGAGCCACCAGGCGCCCAAATAAATAAATCTTTTATAAATAAATAAACAAATCAGTGGACTTTGAGTAAAGCAGATTTTCCACCATAATGTGGGTGGGCTTCATCCAATCAGTTAATCACATCTAGGGGCACCTGGGTGGCTCAGTCGGTTGGGCTCCAGCTCCTGGTTTTGGCTCAGGTCGTGATCTCAGGGTGGTAAGATCGAGCCCCGGGTCGGGCTCCCTCTGGGTGTGGAGGCTGCTTGAGATTCTCCCTCTCCCTCTGCCCCTTGCTCCCCTCCCTCTCTTGAAAAAAATGTTAATCATATCTAAAAAATACCTTCAGAGTCACACCTGGAGTGCAGTTGGCAGCAGATCTGGGTACCGTGGCCTCGCTGAGCTGACAGATAGAACCAATCCCCCCCACTGTGGACGATCAGCTGGCTGTTGCGATGTCTGTTCCCACGTTTGCCGCAGAACTTCAGCCCCACGTGCTGCAGGCAGCCTTGGGAAGGACAGTTCGCTGAAGCGCCGCCCCCCCAGCATGGAGTCCAGCGCCCCTTGGCCCTGGGTCTTCCTCGTGGACGTGTGTTGAGCAGAGCAGGTCCACCACTGCCTCCTGTCATCAAAGTAACTGCAAGTCCCGCGCTTTGGTTATGGAAGGGATTCCTGCCAGGAAGTCCGTTTGTTTAGGGCCGACCAGGGCTTCCTCCGCTTTGATCTTTGGGAGTGAGCCTTTGGTTTGACTTCCCCTTTCTTTCTCCATCCCTTTGTTTCCACCTTGAAGTGCAAACTGGCAGCGCCCTGTTTGCTTTTGGACAAATAGCGCTAGATGCATGGGTGACAGCCTGGCTTTGCTTTGATGGAGGACACGGTGCTGCTCGGAGAGTTTGCATGGTCTGTGGCTCACGGACCATGCTTCTACAGCGGAAATGCACTTAGGTGAGGAATCAGCCGGCTGAGTTGAGAAACCTGATCAGGGACTTGTGCGTATTGTTCTCTGGCTGCTTCCTGTCCTTCCCCATGGTTCGTTTATCTCCCGGTCTCTCCTCCTTCAGGGGTGTCTGAGAATTTAATCATTGGCTCCTTTTACACGAAATGCTTGCTTTGAGGCCTAGCTCCACCCCCGTGGCCGCTCCAGCAGGGAGCCGAATCAACGTTTGAACAACTGAACTTGGGACTGGGTCTCCCCTGGCTGAGTATTTGTCCTCATGCGTGGATTGTCACTGATAGCCCGAGAACCAAGACACCATTGGCCCGGCGTGGGAGGCCGGTTGTGCTGTCTGTTTCCCCGGTTCCTGTCCACGCTCATCTGCAGTCAGCTCTTGCTGATGCCAGAGTTTATCTTCTCATCCCCGTGAGCTGACATCCTTCCTCCATCCTCAGAGCTGGAAATCAGCTAAATATTTGTCTGAATTGTCAGCCTCTGCTCTCATCCTGGATCACAGGTGTCGGATTTGCAATGTGGAGTCCCGGCGAATCGCTGGTCAGGGGAGTCCTGCTCACTCGGGCTCCAGGTCTGGCCGGAGGTGGACAAGTCAGTGATCAGGTGGAGGGAAGGCTCCCTGTAGAGCTAAAAGAAAATCCTGAGGGTTCTCTTTCTTTCTTTCTTTCTAAGATTTTATTTATTTATTTGACAGATAGAGATCACAAGTAGGCAGAGAGGCAGGCAGAGAGAGAGGAGGAAGCAGGCTCCCTCCTGAGCAGGGAGCCCGATGCGGGACTCGATCCCAGGACCCTGAGATCATGACCTGAGCTGAAGGCAAAGGCTTAACCATCTGAGCCACCCAGGCGCGCTGTTTCCCAGCTTTTTAAATAGCTTCTCAAACGAGGAACATTAGATTCCATTTGAATTCTGTCTCAGGAGAGAAATGAAGTAGTAAGGAATAAGATATTGTGGGGTCGGGTTCACCCTTGGAGGGCCACATGCCCTTGTGATACCTAGAACTTTTTTCACCCCCCGAGCTCCCTCCCTCACCCTCAAAGCACTTTTTGCCCACTCAGGGGGGTTATGGTCTCCAGTGACAATACCTGCTTTCAGGATCGCATGTTTAGAACAGCAAGTGCCGGGGCGCCTGGGTGACTCAGTTGTTAAGCGTCTGCCTTCGGCTCGGGTCGTGATCCCGGGGTCCTGGGATCGAGCCCCTCATCGGGCTCCCTGCTTGGCGGGAAGCTTGCTTCTCCCTCTCCCACTTCCCCTGCTTGTGTTCCTTCTCTCGCTGTCTCTCTCTGTCAAATAAATAAATAGAATCTTTAAAAAAAATAGAGTAGTAAGTGCCACTCTGTGGACCAGGAACTGTGTGCCTTACTCCCATTTATGTCTCCCAGTAACCTTGCAAGGTGGGTATTCTTACCATTTCCACCTTACAGACAGGAAACCCGAGCATAGAGAATTGGAGTGACTTGCTTGGGTCACACAGCTGTTAGCTGGAGGAGCCGGAACTCAGTTCAGGGAGCTGGGCTCTGGAGTCCTCCTACGGTCTGGGCTGTGCTGGGGCAGTGTGGGAATAAGCAGACTGCCTTGATTCTCTTCTTTTTTCTTTATAAAATTGCCATGTAATTCATATGCCATCAACCTCATCCTTTTGAAGTATACAATTACAATTCAGTGGTTGTGCCATCACCACTATCTAATGCCGTTTGCATCGCCCCAGAAAGAAGCACATGTCCATAGGTGGCCACTCTCCACTTCCCCATTCCCTGGCCTGGCAACCACTAATCTGCTTGCTAACTCTTTCGATTTGTCTGTTTTGCATATTCCATGTAAGTAGAGTCATGTAATCTATGACCTTTCGTTATTGGCTCCCTTCACTTAGCGTGACGTATTCAAGACTTACCTACATTGTGACATGAATCAGTATTTCATTCTTTTTCATGGCTGAATAATACTCTGTTGTATGGATATATATATATAATATATATTTTATATAAAAGATATATATATAATATATATCTTTTATATAAAAAAATATATTTATTTATTTATTCCTTCATCTGTTGGTAGACTCTTGGGTTGTTTCCACTCTTTGGTTATTATGAATAATGCCACTAGGAACATCTATATACAACTTTTGTGTGTGTACATATATTTTCAGTTCTTGTAGTTATATACCTGGGGTGCAATTGCTGGGTCATTTGGTAATTATGTGTTTACATTTTTTTTTAAGGTTTTGTGTATTTATTTTAGAGATAGAGAAAGCATGAGTGGGGGTAGGAGCAGAGGGAGAGGGACAAGCCGACTCCATGCTGAGCACAGGGCCTGACATGGGGCTTGATCCCATGATCCTGAGATCATGACCTGAGCCGAAATCAAGAGTCAGATGCTCAACCGACCGACACCCCCCCAACCCCGCCCTGTCACCCAGCGCCCCGGTGTTTAACTTTTTGAAGAACTGTGAAACTCTTTTCCGAAGACGCTACACCATTCTGTATGTCCGCCAGCAGTGTAGTGGGGTTCTGATTTCTCAGCATCCTCAGCAACCCTTGTTGGAATCCATCCTTTTGATTATATCCAACCCAGCAGAGGTGAAGTTTCTCATTGTGGTTTTGATTTGTGTTTCCCTCTGACTAATCAGGGATGTTGTGCGTCTTTTCAAGTGCTCATTGCCATTTGTATATTTTCTTTGAAGAAATATCTGTTCAGATCCTTTGTCCATTTTTTAAAAAGATTTTATTCATTTATTTGAGAGAGTGAGAGTGCATGTGTGAGAGAGCACCAACGGGGGGAGGGGCACAGGGAGAGGGAGAAGCAGGCTCCCCGCTGAGCAGGGAGCCTGATGCAGGGCTCGATCCCAGGACCTCAGGGATCATGACTTGAGCTGGAGACAGATGCTTAACAGACTGAGCCACCCAGGCCCCCTGCCTTTGTCCATCTTTAAATTGGATGTTTTGTTTTGTCTTTATTGTTGTAGTTCTTTCTTTCTATGTTTTTATACATTGTGAGTACAAGTCTTTTATCAGATATGTGATTTGCAAATATTTTCTCGCATTTTATGGATTGTCTTTCTAGTGTCTTGAAGTTATCCTTTGAAGCACAAAGATTTTAATGAAGTCCCATTTATCTGTTCTTTTCCTTTTGTTGCTTTTACTTTTGATGTGCTATCTGAGAAACGGTTGCCTCCTCTGAGGTCATTTACACCTGTTTTCTTCTAAGAATTTTGTAGTTTTAGCTCTTACATGGAGGATTAAACCCACTTTGAGTTGATTTTTTTTTTGTACCTGGTGTAAGTGGCATGAGGTAAGGGGTCTATTTTCATTCTTTTGCATATAGATATCCCATTGTACCAGTACTGTCTGTTGAAAAAATTGTTCTTTCCCTGTTAAATTGTCTTGGCAGCCTTGTCCAAAATCTGTTGTATGTAGGCGTATGTGTTTATTTCTGTGCTGTCAGTTCTGTTATATTGATCTGTATTTCTGCCTTTATGCCAATTGGACCTTTGCTTTTGAACCCCATGTTTCCTGGGTGAGCAAGTTCCCTCAAGGCAGCGGTGGCTTGGCTGGTGGGAATTCCCTTTCCCTCTGTTTGGTCAGGATTTACCCCAGCGTTGGGCCTACCATGCTTCATTGTCTAATCGTTTCTTCAGTGCTTTCAAGATGATGTTTTATTGATGTTATCAGCGTTTTCTCATTGTTTTCAGCAAAAGTTAGTTCTAAAAACCTAACCTATCCATATAAAAAATAGAATTCAAAATTATTTATCTCCGATTATGAAATTTGGGGCAGTGTATCCCTGAAACGATTTGTTTTGGGAAATAGGGAAACTCTTCATGGCATCTTTCAAAAGGACCACTCTATCCACTTGCTTTTATATTTTAATTAATTAATTAATTATTTATTTTTTGAAAAAGGATTTTTATTTATTTGAGAGAGAGAGAGAGAGTGAGAAAGTGAGAGAGAGCCTGGGAGGGGAGAAGGTCAGAGGGAGAAGCAGACTCCCCATGGAGCTGGGAGTCCGATGTGGGACTCGATCCCAGGACTCCAGGATCATGACCTGAGCTGAAGGCAGTTGCTTAACCAACTGAGCCACCCAGGCGCCCTATCCACTTGCTTTTTTTAAAGCCAGATTCATAATAGCTAATAATCATGGCTTTCATCATTTGAGCACTCTGCTGTCCCAGGCTTTCTGCTGGGGGCATTATATACTCTTGAATCTCATTAACACAGCAAGCCCAGAAGATGACTGGTATTCATATCATTATTCCTGTTTTATGAATGAGGAAGCTGGGACTCCAGAGGTTCTGAGACTTGACTGAGGACACGCAATGAAGACAAGTCCAGTTTGACCCAGGTCCTCGACTCCAGAGCCCGGCTCCTAACCCACCCCCCCAGGGCTCCCCTTCTCCTTGTCTGGGGTTCCCATTCTTCTCTTAGAAAAACTGGGACGTGTCAAGGACTGAGTTTTTTCTGTGCTCATTTTCCCTGTCCCCCTTGTGGTGGGAATGTAAGCTGGGACAGGCAGGAGCTCTCCGGATGGTCCTTGATAGTTGTTTACCCAGAGGTAGGAATGAAGGGGAAGCCCCCTGTAGAACTCCCGATTCCCGGGCCGAGGCTGCAGGGCGTCAGGGAGCACCAGAGAGAGCTCGGTGCCCAGGACGGGGAAGTGTGCACGCGCGCCGGGGAGTCCTGGTGCAGCTGGTCTCAGACCACACGAGAGCAAAGCTGGTCTGCAGGTTACCTTATAAATCACTGGATATCGTGGACCTGTTGCTTTCTCCTATTTCCTGTTACTAAAGGGCACATTGATGTATTTCCATGTCTGGAAAATGGCCCTTTCCCCTTTCAGCTCCTTGCAAAGCGGTGGAGACTTCAATTGCTTGCTTTTAAAAGAGAGGGATGGGGGGCACCTGGGTGGCTCAGTTGATGAGCGTCTGCCTTCAGCTCAGGTCATGATCCCAGGATCCTGGGATCAAGCCCCACCTCAGGCTCCCTGCTCCACGGGGAGCCTGCTTCTCCCTCTCCCACCCCCCTGCTTGTGTTCCTTCTCTCACTGTGTTTCTCTCTGTCAAATAAATAAATAAATAAAATCTTAAAAAAAATATAAGGGGATGGGGTAACAGGGTGATGGGCATCAAGGAGGGCACGTTGAGGTGATGCACACTGGCTGTTACACGCAACTGATAAATTATTGAACACTACATATGAAACTCATGATGTACTATATGTTGGCTTATTGACTTTAAATGAAAAATTAAAAAAAGGAAAAAATGAAAGAGAGGGTTGTATTTAGTGCTTTGGAAGCCCTGTTGTCATGTAGAAACAAGAATGTTGGAGCCAGAACAACTCTGATGTTAGTAAAATAAAATATCCAACAACTCATTATGTTTTACTGTAGCTTCGGGTGGGAGCTGAAGGGAAAAGTGTCTGCTTATTTTAGAGACGAACAATCTCACCGTCTTTTTCTTCCTCGTCCCTCACCCATGTTTTCTCAGATTGTGAAGTGGTCCGACTGCTGTTTGCCATTAGCTTGCAGACCTGGGGATCCTTATCAATTAATCGCTGAAGCAAGCGTGGATGACTTCAGTAAGCTGGGGGTGGCGTTCATGGAAGATCGACTCCAGATGGCTGATGGATTGGTACCTCAAAAGATTGTTTGTAAGTGACCTTAGAAATGTTTCCATGAGGGGTCCCTGGCTGGCTCAGTCAGAAGAGCAGGCAACTCGTGATCTCTAGGTCGTGAGTTCGAGCCCCGCGTTGGGTGTAGAGACTACTTAACTAAATAAAAACTTAAAAAATTAAAGAAATATTTCTATCATAGCAGGAGACCATTGGTTATTAGCTTAAGGTTTGTTGAACCCTCTTGTTCCACGTGGCATAAGGCAAATGCTTATTATCTTCAGTTTACTGCAGTCAACAGGTTGGATATAATTGTAACAGTATGAGATTCATACAAGTGTTAGGACTTTTTGAGATGCTTATCCCTAAATATATCGATAGTGCTTTTTAAAGTCTTTTTTTTTTTTTTTTAAGATTTTATTTATTTGACAGAGAGAGAAACAGTGAGAGAGGGAACATCAGCAGGGGGAGTGGGAGAGGGAGAATCAGGCTTCCTGCCGAGCAGGGAGCCCGATGCGGGGCTCAATCCCAGGACCCTGGGATCACGACCTGAGCCTAAGGCAGATTCTTGACGACTGAACCACCCAGGCACCCCGAAGTTCTTTTTTTTAAGTGGGCTCCATGCTGGGCCCAACATGAGGCTTGAACTCACATCCCTGAGATCAAGACCTGAACTGCGATCAAGAGTCAGATCAAGAGTCAGACCCTTAACCAGCTGAGCTACCCAGGCGCCCCAGTGCTTTTAAAATTCTTAAGCAAGGATTTCCCATAATTGCATTATCCACAAGGTGGCATGCAAATGTAGAACCCATATAATATTTGTTTTCCACAATCTAAAAAGTGTAACAAGTTTCTAGACTACAGTTTGAATGGAAAGCACAGTCAGTGTTACTACAAAGTTCTAATTCTAAGAGTTTTTTACTTATATATACATATATATATATCAAAATATTTTGGGATACATCTTTTTTTACGAAACATGCAAAATGTTCTTTCTTAATTAGATTTAAAAATTGAGTTTCTATGTCCATGAAAGTTTCCATTTGTATCTTAAGCAAATGAGTGTTACAAGCTCTGGAAATCCTTGTAACTCATTTAATTTTCCCATTTGGCATTTGCATGTGCCCGATACAATGTCAGGTGCATAACAACTGCTCCATCAATGTTTTTTGAATCTGTGATTGTCAACTTCTATTCCAGTCCTGAGATTAGATACTGGGAAGACCCTTTTCCCCCATTGATCCTATGAAGTGTCCCGGGAGCACCTTTTGTGTGGGGTAGGCCTGGGTACGCTAGATATGTGCCTTTTTTGTTTCTCGGTTTCATTATCTTGTAGGAGACTGACCCCCAAGAAATCGATCCCGTAAGTAAATAGGCACAGTTACCTCTCTGAATCCCACTTTGTTCCTCAGTCAATAAGGGGATTTGGGGCTTCCCGATTCACAAGGGAAAGGTGTTTGCAGTTGTGGGATTTGGGATTTCACTCTCGGGAAGGTTGGGCGCACCCTCCCAGCAGGTGGGAGCAGTGCGGGGTCCCGCTGGATAGCAGTGCGGGGTTCCTCCAGTGGAGGCTGCAGACTTGCGGTGGGGACGCAGTGGGTGCCGTGGGTGGCCTGCCCTGCAGCGGAGGTCATGGAGTGCGGAGCGCGCCAGGAAGTGTTGAACTGATGAGTGTCTTCTCTGTTCCTGTTTTAGCGGTGCACTTGCAGGACGGTACTCTGAAGGCACTTCAGGATCAGGCCTCAGACAAGCAAGCCCAGACCCTGCATCTGAATCCCGAACCTTCCGCAGAGAGTAAGACTGAGCCGGACGTTATGGAGTGCGTTGGCAGAGATGACCCCAAGGTTCGGGGTGCCTCTGGCAGCGGGCCTGCCGGGGATGGTGACAGAGAAGTAGGCTCCGTTGAGCACTGTCCCCTCCATCTGTCTAGTTGCCATGAATGTCTCGAGCTGGAGAACAGCACCATCGAATCTGTCAAGTTTGCATCTGCAGAGAACATTCCAGATCTTCCCTACGACCCCAGTGGCAGTTCGGAGGATGTTACTGATGATACCAGCCTGGAGAGAGAAGGGAGGAGAGTCAACATCACAGGAAAGGCCCCCAACATCCTCTTCTACGTGGGCTCTGCCCCCCAGGAATCCCTGGGCAGGTTCCAGGAGGTCCGGTCCGTCCTGGCTGACTGCGTGGACACCGACAGCTATGCGCTCTACCCCCTGTCACGGGAAAGTGCTCTCAGAGACCCCTGGTCAGACAACTGTGTCTTGTTGGTCATCGCCACCCGGGAGGCTCTTCCTGAAGACCTTTCCCGGAAGTTCACGGCCTATCTTTCTCAGGGAGGGAAAGTGTTAGGCCTGTGTTCGTCCTTCACGCTTGCCGGCTTCCGGGTGACGAGCAAGAGCGGGCTCCAGGAGGCGGTGCAGAACTTGGTTTTCTCCAAGGCTGACCAGACCCAGGTGAAGCTCAGCGTCCTGAGCAGTGGCGACGTTTATGAGGAAAGCCCTGGGGAGCGGCGCAGCCTGGGCAAGCTGCAGGGTCACCTGGAGAATGAGGACAAGGACAGGCTGATAGTGCAGGTGCCTTTCGGAGAACATGGAGGAGAAGCTGTTCTTTGCCAGGTGAGGAGCCGGCATCCGGGTGGGGCTCTCTGGGGCTCTGACAGCAAGGATGCTCTTTAAGGCTGAGCACCCAAAGGGTCAAGAGTCGTGGGGGCACTTTTGATCCTCGGCTGGGAGTTTTTGGTGATGCTGGGTGGGTTTAGATGAGGGCTCGCCTGTCGCATGAATATCCCGTTTCACCAAAGCCCTCGGGGTGGAGGAACAAAGCAGAAGGTGTCATGGCCCATTAAGGACTGCTGGTTAACCGAGGATTAGTCAGAAAATTCTTTCTCGTTGTGATCTTTGCTGGTAATAATCTTTCCAAAATGCATTAGTCTACGCTCTTGTATCAAAGCACACTGTGGTCAATGTAATCGAACCTTTTAATTAATGTGAGGAGCCGAGAGTGAGTGCCTTCGGCTGGTGATTTTCCGTGTTAATAACCCTCCCGTTACAACCTTGTAGTTGATGTCGGGGGTCGCGTGAACGCTCACCCACTGCCCGGGTAGTGAGTGTTGAAAACTTTCCAAGTCTTCAGTTCTTTTATGATTTTGTCACCCTTAAAGCCTACGTGCTGAGAAGAATTTCAGATAGAATATCGAGGCGCCTTAGAATTATGGCACATTCGTACAACTGACCCTTGAATAACATGGCTTTGAACTGCGTGGGTCCACTTGTGTGGCATTTTTGGCTAAATACGGTATAGTACTGTAAATCTAGTCTCTGTTCTTTATGATTTTATTAATAATAGTTTTCTGCAGCTTACCTTATTGTAAGAATAGAGTATATAATATGTACAATATAAAAAATATGTGTTAGTTGACTGTTCACGTTCTCGGTAAGGCTTCCGCTCAACACTAGGCTGTTAGTAGTTACGTTTTTGGAGAGTCGAAAGTTATTTGTGGATTTTCCACTGCACGGTGAGGTTGGGGCCCCTCACCCCCACGTTGTTTAAGGGTCAGCTCTATATACGTAAGGAAGAAGTGGAAAGGGAGAGGAAGGGACATGCTACTCCCCTCCCCCTCCCTTCCCACGTCCTTTGGCTCATCTGCTGTTTTTTCTCCCCACTTTCTTTTCCCCTTTCCTTTTTTGTTTGTTTAAGCAGATGGAAGCAGGATAGACTGTTTCCAAATTCCTGATCATTGACTGCAAACTTTTTAATGCTTTAGGGCGGAAAGTTTTTGTTACAGTTAGATGAACCCTTGTCCTTAAGGATTTGTTATCTGAAGAGAAAGTTAAGTAGATGTAGATATTTTGCCCAAAATAGTTCCCAGGATGAGTGTAACAGATTTTGTTTTATTACAGGGATTTTTTGTATTGAGTTGGAGAATTGTTTCCATTTTTTGTTGTTTATTTTCATGTCATATTCTGTCCTAGGAGCTAAGTCTCTTGGCTTTTCTGACCAGACATTCTCCAAGGGGTCATAAATTTCTTCCTTTACTATTCCAAAGCCCATTCATTTGTTCTTAAGATAATGCTCAGGCAAAGATGCACATAATTAAGAAATCTGGACATCAGGATAGATGGACGCATACAGGCCAAGCAGGTTTCACATGGGCCGCAGAGCACATGAATCAGTTTGGAGGCCTAATAAATGTTCCTCTTATCTTTTTCTCTGCAAAGATGGTAACCATAGCAACCGTGCATTCTCAGAAAATCCACTTAAAAACCCGACTTCCTAGAGCCGTATTTCAGTTTTGAATAGTGACTTTTACCACCCCTGTGCACAGACTTGTACTAGAAAATTGATTCGGCACTGCTGCGATCCATTTCTCTGAGTGACATGGCAACTCCACTTGCCGCACCATTTAAATTGACCCCGTTACTGTCATAAAATTTGATACTGCATGCATTGCTCTAGGAAAAAAAAAGGCAATACGATGCAGCTTCAAAAATCAGATTCAGAGGATTAGAATGTCATTTTTGATTTTAAATGACTTCCAGTCTCTGTGTGACAGGGTCACTGCTTTCGGCTCAGACTGGTGTCACTACAATACCTCGCCGCCCAGAGTGGCTGGTAAATGTTACCTTGGGCTGGTTAGTTTCCTCTTTCCCTGGTCGATTTCATAGTCTTCCTCTCTAATGAATCGAGTAATGATGTAACCCAGTAAGAGGGGGCAGAGCACTTCAAGGGCAAACCACAGCCGACCGTGGGTGGTGGTCTCACGGCCACGGAGTTGCACGTGGACGGACGCCTTGACCGCTTGTCACGGGGAGAAAGGACGTTCTCGTTTGCTTGCTGTGACGATCGGGTTTGCAGGCGAGATTTAAGGCTGAGGATTAATGCTGACACTGGGTTGTGGGTTGGACCAGGACTTTGGCATGAAGTTGCCCAAAGGGGACTTAAAAGGACTTTATTTCCTTATTTAGTGAGCGTGTGGCTGGAGCCTCTGGCTTTTCCTGCGGGGTTTCTCAGCCCCAGCGCTGTTGATGTTTTAGGCGGATCCTGTTTTGTTGTGGAGTCGTCTGGGCCCGGGCTCTGTGGGGTGTTAGTGGCGCGCTACCCACTAGATACTACCCACAAGTAGCTGGCCGCCCTCCACGCCCTCCATCTGTGACTGGAGACATCGTAGTTCAAAGAGCCTTAATTTTAGAAGAAGCCCAGGTATAGAAATGGGACATTCAGTATGGTAACAGTATTCCAGCTGGAGGATGAGACGCGTGTTTGGTCCCCTGGAGGCCCAGAGGGCAATTCCGGAAGCACACGCTGTCTGTCCTGTGAATTGAGGTATAGAGCCGGACAGGTCTCTCGTGCCGCTTCCGTTGTCGAAGCAGCTACTGCGAAAGCCCACAGAAGACCCTCACACAATGTCTGTGGCTGTCCTTCCTTCCTTCCTTTCTTTTTTTAAGATTTTATTTATTTATTTGAGACAGAGCACAAGCAGGGGGAGGGGCAGAGGGAGAGGGAGAAGCAGACTCCCTGCTGAGCGGAGAGCCCAGTTCGGGGCTCGATCCTAGGACCCTGAGATCATGACCCGAGTGGAAGGCAGACGCCTAACCCACTGAGCCACCAGGTGCCCCAGTGGGTGTCCTTTCTCTTAGGACCTGGAGCTCTGGAGGTCTGCTCATAGGGTGAGCCCTCCTCTTCCTCCTTGGCCTCGCTCATGTGTGACTGTGAGTTCAGCATACCTCACTCCGGATACTTCTTTGATCTGTGTATTCACTCAGCCTGGGTGCCATTCATCACGCTCACACCCTCTCCTCTGGGTCCAGGTCAGGGGAGAACGTCGCTCATTTTATTTCTGCCACCTGTAAGGGCTCATCTCCAGGAGAGCCACACTGGCTTTGTCCACTGGAGAGGAGAGGCCACATTTAGGGAGAGAACGCAGGGATAAAGTATCAGATTCGGATATTTCGAAGGATTTCTCTTCTCTGCCTGAGCCTCCCTCCATGGCTGTTTGGGGGACGGACTCACTCCTGCTCCTGGCTTATAGGAGCAGCCCTTGGCTGGCCCGCTGTAGCTTGGGGCCATGCTGGACCGTCTCTGCAAACCTTTTCAGACTGGCATCAACTTTGCACAGTTGGACCATTTTGGACAGGACATTTGGACAGTGTTTTTGACTTGGTTAAGTCTTTGGTGGGAATTGAGAGAGATTACATTGCCCGAAGGCTGACACCTTGCTTTTTATTTTCATCATGTCCCTGTAATATCAGGTCAGAGCTCTGCCTACAACAGAAACCCACAGCTGATCCCTGGCAAGAGCAAAATAAAATAAAGCCAACATGCTTAGGTTGCTCAATACTCTGGCACCCTCCAAGGCTCTAATGGCCAGTTAAAATCTGATCTCAAGAGGACCAGGTGTCCTAGTCTGTTCCTTTACACCAAAGCACACACCACTGATTGGAAAGTTCTAGCTGAAGGGAGCTGGAAGTGCTAGCATGTTCCTTCAGACCAAGACACAGACTGTTTATTGATTGGTGGGACTGTTTCATTTATTATTATTATTTTTTAAAAAAGATTTTATTTATTAGAGAGAGTAGAGCATGAGCAGGGGGAGGGGCAGAGGGATAAGCAGACTCCTGCTGAGCCGGGAGCCTGCCGGGCTTGGTCCCAGAAACCCTGAGATCCTGACCTAAGCCCAAGGCAGACACTTAACTGACTGAGCCACCCAGGCGCCCCTAGGTGGGGCTGTTTTAATTTTAAGTAGACAACAAAGCCTGAACTAGACTGATGAAGTCCCAGCTCTTAAAATCAATCCAGGTGAAGGAGGGTGGTGGGGTAGGCCTTCCTGGGTCCCCCAAACCCCACTTCTTTGATTCGAATGCCTGAAAACACTCTTACAATGGTGAATGAAGTATTATTTCCTGGTGGTTATGACTAATAGGTAGAGTGAGAGTTTCCACTGACCCATCGAGCCTTCTGGAGTTCAGTAGTGACTTAAGTTGGCTTCTCAGCACAATCCTATTTCTTTTTTTTTTTTTTAAAGATTTTATTTATTTGACACAGAGAGAGAGATTACAAGTAGGCAGAGAGGCAGGCAGAGAGACAGGGAGAGGAGGAAGCAGGCTCCCTGCTGAGCAGAGAGCCCGATGCGGGCCTCGATCCCAGGACGCTGAGATCATGACCTGAGCCGAAAGCAGAGGCTTTAACCCACTGAGCCACCCAGGCGCCCAGCACAATCCTATTTCTAAGTGTTTTTTTGTTTTCGTTTTTTAGTATTAACATATAATGTATTCTTTGCCCCAGGGGTACAGATCTGTGAATCATCAGGCTTACACCTTTCACAGCACTCACCATAGCACAAACCCTCCCCAGTGTCCATCACCTAGCCGGCCTATCCCTATCCTCCCACCCCCCAGTAACCCTCAGTTTGCTTCCTGACATTAAGAGTCTCTTACGGTTTGTCGAGTAGTCAAGTTAAGCAACCTGCCCAAGGTCCCCCGAGTGGTTAGCGTACAAGTCGGGACCTGGGCAGAGTCTGGTTCCGATCCAGGCTCGTGTTCAGCACTGCCTTTCTGCCCGACCACCAGGATTTCAGTCTGTTCCTTTGAATCTTTTTACTGCTTGTCATGACGCCCCAAATGGTCAAGTTCAACGTTTACATACTGTTGATACTCAGACGGATTTCTGTTGAGGTTTTCAGAAACGCAGGGTAGGAGGAACGTGTTTCTCCTGAGGTCGGCAGGTGTCCCTGATGCACGATTTATGAAGTGGTGTCCTTTTCCTTCAGGCGCACTTAGAACTGCCTCCCGGTTCTTCAGTGGTGCAAGGCCAAGAAGACTTTGATCTGCTCAAATCGAGCAATATGAGGAGATATGAAGTCCTTACGGAGATCCTGACAACGCTCGGCCTAAACTGTGACAAAAACCAAGTTCCTGCCTTAACGCCTCTTTACTTACTGCCCGCGGCGGAGGTGAGTGTCTGTCCGGGCGGAGGGGACGCCTCGGTCGCCTCGCTTCCAAGCGGTGCCCCTGTTGTTCCTCTGTGGTCTCGATTTTGATTTCTTGATTTTATTTGGCCTTCAGGTTTGGGAACCGTCCTAAAGATATCCAAGTATACCTGGTGTTGGTGTGGGAGGGAGGGGAAGAAGACTGTCCGAGTTCGAAGATGTTCCATCTTAAAGGTCACGGCCTAGCCACTTTAGGGGGCACAGGGTCACTCTTTCATGTGTCCAGAGTGTGTTTGGAAACCACCGTTTATTCATTTGGGATTAAAGACCTTTGTTTCGATCTGGGCCTTTCTCAGGGAATATTTGGATGGGGAACATCCCAGGTTTGGTTTCCTTTGTGCTGATGTCCGCCATCTTGTGGCGGGAGGGCTCTGAGTTCAGTTTCTAGGGTCTAGTCGTGTCTAAAAGGAAAATGCCCGTGGAGCTGGGAATGTATTCAGGAATTTTCCTGGGCTTTTGTCACACCTGTGGTTGTCACCTGGTCCAGGCAGGTTTGCCAGATGCCCTAGGACTGTCTCCTCCTGCTAACCCCTCTGCTTTGCCAAGCTATCCGTTCCTTACTGACTGTGGCAAATTATTTGGAGGTCTTTTTCCTGTCTCCCCTACAGAGGGACCTTTGTGAGTTTAGTGATAGAACCCTGCAGTTTCAGCAAATGCCTGATAATCCTGGTGACTCTAGACACCAAACTTACCCGCGTGCCCTGGAAAAGAACAAAGGATACTTCCTACCTCAACATTTTTAAAAGAGAAGGAACTCCCTTTTGGGTTCTACTCTGTCCCTTGGCAAACTTAGTTTTTGGAGGAGAGCGGAGCTGTGGGCTGTCTGGGAGGGATGTGCTCACTTGGAGAAGACAGCTATAAACGCCAAGGGCATTTAAGATTAGGATACCTACGGGATTACATGAGGTTTCAAGAAATAATATATGTGGGGGCACCTGGGTGGCTCAGTGGGCTGAGCCTCTGCCTTCGGCTCGGGTCATGATCTCGGGGTCCTGGGATCGAGGCCCACATCGGGCTCTCTGCTCAGCGGGGAGCCTGCTTCCCCCTCTCTCTCTGCCTGCCTCTCTGCCTACTTGTGATCTCTCTGTCAAGTAAATAAAATCTTTTTTAAAAAAGAAATAATATATGTGAAAGTTTTGTATAAGTCATATTATTTAAAAGATAGTCCGAATATTAATATTATTAGATTATTTGGAGTTTTAATAGGCTACATGTGTATAATGTACCTAAAAGTGCCTGATACCTAGTTTAAAAAGATGCCCGGTAATGTTTTAAATTTTAAAAATGAATGATATGGCAACAGATGATCTTTTTCCATTTAGGAAACATCCCTTTATTGCATTTTCATTATGGTTTTTAGCCAGTTTGTACTCTCATTTTATTTTTTTATTAAAAATTTTTTAAAGCTTATCTATTTTAGTAATCTCTACACCCAACATGGAACTCAAACTTGCAACCCCAAGATCTAGAGTCCCATGTTCTTCTGACTGAGCCAGTCAGGTGCCCCGAACTCTTTTCAGTGGGTGCTCTTGGGGATTCATGGTATGACTTTGGTTTGTGGCTTTATCTCAGGATTTCAAAACCCCACATTGTCTCTATTTTCAGTGTTCAGTTAATAGAAGGAAAAGCACCAGATCCACCTTGTGACTTATATTAAAATAAAGTGAGTCCTCAGAGCTCCCCTGCTACAGACAGCCCCCTGTTGTCCTTCCACTTTGGGGGGGGCGGAGCCTCGTGGGTAAGGGTGACTCCCAGAGGACTTGTGACTGTCACTCTCCTAAATCTCTCTCCCTCCTCTCCTGGTCACTGAGGGCTGAGACCGGATATGTGAGGAAATGCCTGCTTGTCCTGACAGACCAGGCTGGCCCTTGGCAGTGCTCCTTGGGCTTTCCTGGGAATCCGACCGCCCTGGTCTTGGGACTTGCTCCTCTGGACTCCTGGACGTATCAGTGAGGAGGACACAGTGTTCTCAGGGTTCGAACTCTAGGCATTTCCTGTGGTTCTTCATGATGGGTATAACCTGAGACACCTAAGCAGAGGCTTTGTATTGAGTGCTCATATTACTGTATCCAGTAGATGCTTCCTAGCTTTGTCCGTTCCGTTCTTTAAACTGCCTGTGGGTGGGGGAATGCATTTCCCCTACTGATCGGTGACCCTCATTCACAAACCTTGGGAATGAAGTGCTTGAACAAGATTAAAGCAAGTATTTGTTCTATATACAGACATACAGACACCCCATACAGACTCCAAGGCTACTGGGTTCCTCTTTTATGTAATAACTGGGGAAAAGAGCAATTTTCGGAAACATTCTCTTCTCATTTCGGGTCTTCCAGTTGGTCTGGTTGCTCTTGGATCTCTCTACCGTGGATTGCTTTTTCTCCCGACTGCTCTTCTCTGACTTCTTTTTACTCGGGGAGCCCAAGAAACCGAGGGCGTGAGCGTGCAGTTGCTGTGTATGTCCTCATTTCTTAGTTTTATCGACTCCTCCTGGAAGACTTTGAATCTGCAGTTAAAGGAAATACGAGGATTCAGGGCGTTAGCGTATGTTTTCCTGGAATACACTTACCGTGTAATGGATGTGAAGGTAGACCAGCCACACCTTGATGGCCTTTCTGGAGGCAGCTGCGTGATTCCGCGGGGTCTTCTAATGCCGAGGTGGAGACATCTGGGAGCATCTTCTAGTTCTTCATTGTGCAGGTGGCTCAGCGTTTACAGAGAGTTTGGGATGACAGATTGGGAAGAGAGCTGGGTCATACATTCTATTTGGTTTTCTTTCCTGCAGCCTTCTTTCTAGATCTCCTAGATCCTCATGGAATTAAGGGATGTGGAGAGGATGTTGGCCTCCTGGCATCTGCACCCCACGGCCCGTCCTTAGATTCATCCCCTACCTGCCCTGCAGACTCCATGCCTGCGCTGGCTCTGGGCTCCCCTTAGCGTACTTTGTGCTGTTGGGAATCAACCACCTCTCACCGCACGGTGTCGCTGCTGAGCTTGGCTGCCTGGGGAGCAGACTCCCTGGACTGTGGGAGCAGTTTGGAGACTTTTTTTTTTTTCCTCTCTGCATCAGCCGCGCGTACTTCAGTAGTTTTCCATTATATTGGTGGCACTTTCTTTTGGGTCTGTAGGAATTATTTCAGTGCCACAGTTAATGTTCATCCTTCATTAAGCATCTTGCTGTGTACTAGGTACTGTTCGGGGATGGAATGTGAAAGAACCCAGTAAACACATGAGTGATTTGAATGGTTTCACTGCATACCAGCTGTGTTTACAGAGTTCGGTGCCTAGGCCCTCGCTCTGTACAGCGGAAAGTACAGAAGATTTACGAGGTACCTATGAGCGTACACGTTACTGCGATACTAATGGAAAAGAATAGCATGGTGATCCAGGTAGAAAAAACACTCCCCCAAAGTACAGTCGACTCTTGGCGTTTGCTGGGGGTGCGTTCTGAGACCTTTCCCACCACCCACATGCCCCAGTGGCATGTGATTTCCCCTATAAAATCCAGTCACGGATGGCCTCATACCCGTCCCCATGCCTGCCACCATAAGGAAGCAGGGCTTGGCTGAGGTGCGGCCTCTGGGGGACCAGGGACTTCCTATTTAATCGAAACTCCCAGGGGCAGGATTGAAATTCAGGCCTTAGCAAAATTAGGCTCTGTCCGAGCAAACAAAACCCACGAGCACGTGGACACCACAGACGTGTCTATGGAGAAAAGACTAGAGAGAAATCCAGAAATCTAGGGTATATTTCTGGATGGCGGGCTTTGGGGTGATGATGGTAAACTTTTGTATTTTCTAAATTTTCTGTAATGTACATGTATCATTTTTATAACGAGCAAAACCGGTTATTAAAAATGCACACAGATTACTTTTACTGGACTTTGAAGGTGTCCCAGCAACGGTCAGAACTTGAATGTTAAGAAGCAAGGACTTGTGTACATCCTGATAGTTTATTTAACATTCGACGTCTGCATTGGCTTTGTCAGTACTGACTTGGCTCTGGTGAATGGCCAGGGACGGCTACTCTGCTGGGTTTAATCGAGGCTCTCTCCTTCCCATGAGGGCGCCCCCGGGCCTCAGCAGTGCATTCACGCCTATGGGCAGAAGGTGCTTCTGGGGGTCCTGGGGGTCCTGATGGAAGCGCCTAATTGGAGCGGGGTGTTTCTCCCAGGAGCCCCTTGAACTGTTTCTTGGAGAAGATCACAGCTATGCCGACGGCTACACAGGGAGCCCTTTCATACAGTAACTTGCTTCCTGGAGGTGTGAGCGGAGAGGCTCGGAGGACACACGGCTGACCCCAGATTTTTGGGTGGCCACCGCACGGACCTTCTGCCCCTGGTGCTGCCGGGAAGTTGGCAGGAACACACCTTCCCGTGGGGGACCCGTGTGTGTGTGAGCGACCCTGATTGGACAGAAAAAAAAAGCCTGTTCCCTTGCAGGACCTAAAGTCCACGCAAAAACTTGCCGTCTCGTTTCCATTTCTCTGGGCTCTGTTTCCCTTTTTGTGTCTGCGGGGGGAGGGTGTGCGCGAGCCCGGGGGGGGTTGCACTTGGGGGGGTGCAGCCGGTTGAGGGGGACAAGCCGGGATGGGATCTCAGCGCGTCCCTTTTCATCCAGCAGCTCGATCTGGGGACGGGGAGAGGATGGGACTGCACACAGCCTGCCTGGCCTGCTCCCCTACCCTGGGACACCACGGCCTGGGGTCTGGGGCTTTCTGGAACGACAGACCTGGCATTCTTTGGGGCGTTCTTCGTGGCTGGTGGCCCATGGTGCGGAGGCGTCCTAAGATGGAGGCAGGCAGGACGTTGGCAGGAGTCCTGCCTGAGAGAGGGGATGCGGTTCCTGTGCCTCGGGGTCGCGATGCAACCGTAACAAGAAGTGACAGCCGGGGTGGTTTTTAAAGCAGCCGAGCAGACATTGTCATGTTGTGTGTACGTGTGTAATTTGGGTTGTGTGGGTACTCTGGGCTGGGTCCTCTAGGCTTTCAAACAAAGACTAGTATCACATTTCGTTTTGACTCAACCCCAAATCATTTGCCGTGGAATGCCTCCCCCTCCACCAAAAAAGCAGGTAGGAGTAGTTTCAAATTCTGCAAATGTATTAAAATTTCCTAGTGTAGTCCCTTCCATCCGGGCAGTTGCTTTTCTGACGTTGGTTGCTTTAGGAAGAAACCGAGACTAAATCATACCACATGGTTCTTGTTCCTCCTCCTTTCACTGATCTTTTCATTTAGCAAGCATCTGAGTGCCTACTGTGCGTGAGACCTTTCTGTGGAAGTTTCTGGAAAATAGACACATCCCCATCTCGTGGCACGCGGTGTAGGTAGCCAGCTGCCTCCCCAGGTGTCACAGCCTCGTCTGGATCTCACAGTGGCCCTGACAGGTGGGAAGCCAGGGCAGGGGTCCTTACCCCTCGGGGGAGCAAGCCGGGTTGCGGAGCAATGAAGCATCTCATGTATTTTTCTGAGTTAATTAAAATTCTCCCTTAAAAAAAAAAAAACCTTGCTTTTCATGTTTTAGCGTAATATTTGGCATGACATCCTCCCTCCCTCCACCTTTAATCTTCGTTCTGAATCTCAAATAAGTTCGGTGAGTTGGAAACTTCTAGTGTTACTTTGAAACAGCTTAGAAAATAATTTTTAGAGATCCAAATTAGAGAGAAACTCAGAATTCCAGGTGTGCCCTGAATAGCGTTTGACATGTGGCTGACGTGGTGGTGGTGGGGGTAGCTGTTTTATAATACGGCCCGAGCTAAAGAGCAGCTGGCAGATTAAAGCCAACATTTAAAAGCTTTTACAGCTATGAATGTTTGGGGGTCTTTCAGATACCTTTCTCTCCTTTCTTTCTCCCTTGGCCTAAACTGGAAATGTTTTGTTCACGTTAACTGACTTCCTGTTACCGAACATAATACCTGTGGCAAAGGTGACATGATGGGTTTTGACGTTGAAATGCAAAAGAGATAATACGCGGAATGTTTCCCTTAGCTGCCTTTTTATTTAAGTCTGTCTTCTGCAGGAAGCTACCTTTTCAGCTACCACATAGACCGAATTGTTACTTGCCTCTTATTTTCACAAGAATATTTCCGAGGGACTCCTGCAGTGTAAACACGTCTGGGCCGCAGCCCAGCAGGGACCGATAACGTGCTCGTGGGAGACGCAGGTGGACGTGGCTTTGGGCATTTACCCCTTGGAGTGGGTGCCGTTCAAGTTCAGGGGAAGAGGGGCAGGCGAGTCGGAGCGTCTCTCCCTGCCGTTCCCTTCGGCGGGGGACACCCTATCTAGCAAGGGCGCTTTTTGTCCCCAGACTGTTTATACCCAGCGCTTATGCAGTCACGGATCTGTGGATGGGAAACAGGCCCTTTTGGAATAAAAAGTCCTCCAAGACCAAATGCTTTCTGTCTCCTACATCAGCTCCCCTAATAGCTGCCATGTGTGAGCGGGTACGGATTATGGCCTTGCCTCCCGGGGAAGCCGATTGAAGCTGTCTCTGGAAGTCTTGCAACGTTCCTAGGCGCAGATTTTTGTCTCCTGGGCCTAAAAAGCGCATCCCAGGGAACGAGACCGCGCCGGCCCGGGGCTGGAGGGCACGGCCAAGGGCCCCGCGGTACCTCAGGTGCGGAGCCGCGGGGCCCGTGCTGGCCACCGAGACCCGAGCACCATCTATAACCCTCCTCCTTCAGGTTTCGGGCGTGGGAACGACAGGCGGGGAGCAGCTTCTGTTGCCATCATGCTACGAATTCGGGAATGTCGCTCCTGGAATTGGCTCTCTTGAAAAAATGCTGATCCCGTTTCGGGGTTTCAGAACGGGGATTCGTGGCCCCGGGTGGTGAGCGATCTTGTTTCCTCTGCCTCAGTGGGAGGGGAGAGACGACCCCGGGGCCAGGATGGGGGTGTCCCTGGACCCCCCGCAGGGAGGCCGGCGGGGGCGTCCAGGCGAAGATCTCTCTGGCTTCCTCGGGAAAGCGGGCCAGCCCGGCGGCAGGAAAACTCGCCAAGGTCAGTCTGTCTGTCTGTCTCCTCTCGGAGATGAGGGAATGCCGTAGTCACGCTCAGGGTGTTCTCCTTCCGGCCCTCTAGCTGCCTACGAGTGAGTGGGTGCGTTTTTCCAGACGCTGCTGTGCCACGTGTGGCCACGCAGAGCCTTCCAGGTGCTGGATGTTTCTAGAAAAACATCGCTTTTATCCTCCTGCCTGTGTTGTATTTTTCTTTCTTACAACATTTGCTGGCTTTGGTTTCATTATAGAACCAGTGGAAGAAAGACGGGCGTATGGGCTGTAATTTTGGTTCTTACTGATTGTTGGAGATCCTGCCCCTCATAAAAAATTCTAGAGGTCAGACCCCTTTGGGTGACTTGAGGAACGTGGCTTGGAGTGAAAACATTTTAGCACCTTTAGAATACTTGTTTTAAGGGATATTTTTTAGTGGTATTTGAGTCTTTACAGTTTTAGCATGTAAATTAACCTATACATAAATGATACATGAATGAATAAATTGAATATATGCATATATTCCTGTGTTTGCTTTAGCTAAAACTCCTAGAAAATGCTACAAGATTGCTGAAATGGTACCTTCCTTTGTGGAGAGGTCTTTTTCCCTGAGATTTAGGTAAAAATATCTACAGATTTCTGCTAAAAAGGAAGCCTACTTCCTTGTTGGCCCATGGAAATATGCAACACAATCTTGTGGTGTGAGAGTAAGTTCTCGCGTGTGTGTGTCCGGGTGTGAGGAGATAGGGCTTCTGGGTAAAGAGAAGGATTTTGTTGGCACTCGGCTCTCACACCTCCAGGGTTTAAATTCCGATTCTAAATAGAATCTCTTGCAAAGGCGGACTGATACCGGCCACCCCCGGTCAGCAGGATCACTCCATTCCGAACGGGTACCTCACCGGGCTGTTTGCTGGTGTCAGAAGCCGTGAGTCTTTCCTGTGACCCGAACTGTGAAAACATGTAGTCAAACCCACCAGCCTCCCATAGGCAAAGTAAAAGTTTGACAATTAAAAGGAAAATTAAGGGCGCCTGGGTGGTTCAGTGGGTTAAGCCTCTGCCTTTGGCTCAGGTCATGATCTCAGGGTCCAGGGATCGAGCCCCACGTCGGGCTCTCTGCTCATCGGGGAGCCTGCTTCTCCCTCTCTGCCTACTTGTGATCTCTCTCACTCTCTGTCACATAAATAAATACAATCTTCAAAAAAAAAGGAAAATTAGAAGTGAGCATTCTTCTGAGAAAGCTTGTGCAGTTTTCCTTTTTTAAGGAAAGTATTTGCCAAGTTGTTTTCTTGTCTTTGAGCAGAAATGAATCCTCCATACAACAGTTTATTAGTCAGTAATTGGATGATGGCACCACTAATCCGCCTCCCTGTTTTTATTCTCAGTAAATAAGGAAATAGGGCTTTTAAAAGAAACACCAAATCGTGGTTCCATAAATTAAAAAATGATGCTCCATTTTTTTTTTTTTAAGATTTTATTTGTTTGAGAGAGAGAGCGGGTGAGCACAAGCCAGGGAGAGGAGCAGAGGCAGAGGGAGAGGGAGAAGCAGATGCTCCGCTGAGCAGGGAGCCCGACATGGGCCTCCGTCCCAGGACTCCGAGATCATCATCTGAGCTGAAGGCAGACGCTTAGCTAACTGGGCCACCCAGGTATCCTGATGCTCCGTTTGTTTGAGGGATAGGAGAACGGGGAAGGTCCAGACTCTTTCTGCCTTAGAATTGTCTAGATTAGTGCTTTCCACAGGCATGAAGATTGAAGTTTTTCCTCTGGATTTTTTAGTCTGTAAAGTGCCTTAAAAGTCCAAGGTCTATAATTTTTTTTTAATTTTTATTATTTTTATTTTATTTTTTTTTATTTGACACAGAGAGAGAGAGAGAGAGATCACAAGTAGGCAGAGAGGCAGAGAGAGAGAGAGGAGGAAGCAGGCTCCCTGCCGAGCAGAGAGCCCGATGCGGGCCTCAATCCCAGGACCCTGAGATCATGACCTGAGCCGAAAGCAGAGGCTTTAACCCACTGAGCCACCCAGGTGCAAGGTCTATAATTTTGAAGATTCTCCTCTTTTGCATGTATTTTGTTTCGGTGATGACGGGATTACGTGTGATGTCTCAGATTGGCCAAATGAGTTTATCACGCAAGGTGGCTTTTTATTTTTTATTTTTTTAAAAAGATTTTATTTATTTATTTGACAGAGAGAGATCACAAGTAGGCAGAGAGGCAGGCAGAGAGAGAGGAGGAAGCAGGCTCCCCGCTGAGCAGAGAGCCCGATGTGGGGCTCAATCTCTGAGATCATGACCTGAGCTGAAGGCAGAGGCTTTAACCCACTCAGCCACCCAGGTGCCCCTCAAGGTGGCTTTTTAAAGGACAGCCCACTATCACCAGATTGTCATGACCAAATCTTCTCTGTTCTGTTGTGGGAG
This sequence comes from Ailurus styani, assembly GCA_002007465.1. NCBI lineage: Eukaryota > Metazoa > Chordata > Mammalia > Carnivora > Ailuridae > Ailurus > Ailurus styani. The sequence goes on along the minus strand of LNAC01000045.1, from coordinate 5,435,742 downwards.
GCTAGATGAGATGATCTTTCACATTCTTTCTGGGACTCTGGTACTGATGCTGGTCCCAGCAAAACAATCAGATGCAAAAAAAAGAAAGAAAGAAAGAAAGAAAGAAATAATAAAAAATTTTTTTTAAAAGATTTTATTTATTTATTTGACACAGAGGGCGATCACAAGTAGGCAGAGAGGCAGGCAGAGAGAGAGGAGGAAGCAGGCTCCCCACTGAGCAGGGAGCCCGATGCGGGCCTTGATCCCAGGACCCCGAGATCCTGACCCGAGCCGAAGGCAGAGGCTTTAACCCACTGAGCCACCCAGGCGCCCCTTTTTTAAACTTTTAAATAGTTTCTTTGGATGCATTTTTTCATAAGAATTTGCGGTTATTAACCAATTTCATCTTTCATTTTATTCAATTTGAAATCATTGGTAGGTGCCTTTGCACAGTTAATTTAAGCACAGTGAAAGAAGGTTTTGCCCTCTGCTTTATTTTATTTCAGGTTCTTTCTCAGATTGATTTTGCTGTTAAAGAATTATCAAGGCAATGTATAGGAGCCTCAAATTTGCAACCAAGTCATAGTTTCAAGATCTGCGTGCCGAATTGGCTGTTTTAAAAACGGGGTGCGTTGTGTCAGTGGGATCTCCTTACCAGCTCACATATGTTCTCCTGCTCCCTAATGCGATTCAAGGCCATCTTGTGATGCTGTCGCTGTCCGACGCTGGCCTGGTGAATCCCGAACACACTGGGAACACACAAGACATCTCTTCCTAGCTCTCCAGGGTTTGACTTGGCACACAACAGCTCTGTTTCCGACGGCCCTGACACGGTCCTGTCGGGCACCTGGTAATACCGTGCCACGTGTGTGTCCTTATGGGAAGTCAGTGCATTTGTATTGGGAGGTAAATACTTTTCTCATGTTTAAGAAACTGTTTTCTTTTTTCTTTTTCATAGTAACTGTTGAACTGTACCCACACCTCAAGGGAAATTTTCACAGAAAATTTCAAATGTACAAAAGTAAATAGAAAATGTAGTGAACTCATGAACACAGTCCCTCTGCTTCACAGATTTCTGTTCCGGCCAGTCTTATCTCATCTCTTCCTGCCCACCCCTTCTCCATAACCATATTAGTTTGAAGCAAATCCCAGATATTTATATTAGACCTTTCTTCTGTAAATATTTTAGCGTGTGTTTCTAAAAGATGAGAGTTCTGTTTAAAGTCATAACCAGAATCCCACTGATGTACCTAAAATAAACCCGTTCCTTCATATAACCTCACACCCAGTTGGTGCTCCATTTTCAGACGAGACGTATTTAAAGGTGGGCCGTATTATCCGTGCGTTGCATAGAGACATGTTGTTTCCTTTATACAACAAATGCGAGAAGGAAGCAACGAGGTAGAAGCCAGTGTAACTTTTGGGGGAAAGTGATTTAGAAAGTAGATTTCTGTGTCTCTTGAAATGCCATTTTTTAGCCCTTGTTTGAGGCTGTTCTGAAAACAGCAGCAAATAATCATTTGCAACAGGATGCAAAACAACCAGGCCGAGAAATACAGCAGATGGGTCGGGCGCTCGCGTGTTCAGAGCTGGGCAGGAGTTTCTCTCCTTCTCTCTCCTGCATGAGAAACCCTGGTTTCTTCTGCGGGGACGGTATTGATTTTTCCTCCGTATGCTTTCGGTTCAGGTTGATGTTTAGCCTTTGACCCAGCCACTTTCTTACAATAAACAGTTTGTTGATGAGAGCAGCTGCCCACCAGATTGCTTCCAGATTGTTCTCTCCTGGCTGAAGACAGAGTGCACCTTACGAAGAAGCCGGCTTGGCGCTTGTGGCTTCCACTTCTTATAGGGTCTCCTCCCCCTTTGAAGCTAACTGTCAGCCTCTGAACATTCTCCGAGTTGCGTTCAGTAAAACGGTGGATCCGCACTCCTAGCAATTGGGCCTCCCTTACAATATTGACTTTTTTATTTTATTCTTTGAAGGACTGATAGCATTTTCCAGAAGTTTCTGCCACACAGAGCAATTCCTTATATTCCCATAAGAATTCGCAGCATTTGGTATGCGGAAATTAGGGTGGTGCTGTGTCGGGAAGTTACTTTGTACAGGCGTCTGTGCTCCTTGACTAATTACAGGTTTTCTACATGATTAAGGAATGAAGTTAACTTTCAAACTAAGGTCAGTATTACCTGCCTGGGATTGTTAGCTTGTCCTTTCAAAATGGATTCTCATTTTTTTTTCTACTTTTGAAAGACAGTACCACATTTTTTTTTTTAATTCAAGTGACAGGCAACCTAATGACTTGGCAATTTATGTGACCCAAAGGTGCACCGCAGTTTGAATTTTTGCTGCTTCCCTAATCACCCCCCAGCTGTTACCTAGAGTAGACTGTCTGCTTGCAGCAGCCTTCATTAAGGCAAGGTCGGAGCTTTCAAGCATCAGAGCCAACACTTTTCACTAAACTGGCCACCAGGGGCTGCTGTCAGAATGGTGAGTCTGAGCTCACCTCCCTAGAGGCAAGTTTACTTTTTCTACAACCAGTAAATTTTGTTAAGCTACCAATCCTGGTTTCAAACCTCAGGTCTCACGACATAGCCTCGAGTCACCAAGCATGCTTACAGCTGTATCCCTTCCAGCCAGATATTACGTAGGACCTGGACCCAATTCAAGACCCAAGATTAAGACTTGTGTGTTTTTCATTCAGTGCCAACAAGCTGTTATTAATACACTGATTCCACATAGACTGAAAAGCTTCACGAACGTAGTGGGGTTTGTGTTCAGGGAGAGTAGGTCCTGCGTTTGGACTGTTCCAGATCCAGGGCCCTGGAGGAAGGGCCCATGACGATGGCAATTTGGATTTTCCAGGAGGTGTTCTTACCCGAAGTGGCCTTAGCATCCCTGCTCCAATGCAGGGGTCATGCTGATTCAACTAAAATGTGAAATGCTAGAAGGTGTTCTTGGTGGTGGTTTTGTTTTTCTGATTTTTTTTCTTTTTTCTTTCTTTTCTTTTTTTTTTTTTTTTTTGATTTTTAGCTTTTTGTTACAAAGGCTGTGTCTTTGATGATTGCCAGGATTGATGGCAGAACAAAATACACAGTGAATGTCAGAGCCAGAGGAGACTTAGAGCCTCAGGAGCAAATCCCTTCATTTGACTTCAACTTTTTATTTAAAAAAAAAAAAAGAAAAAAATCTAAGAAAAGGTGAAAGAGTAGTATATAAACCATGTGTAGCCTTCACCTTGGTTCACCCTTGTTAACATTTTGCTACCTTTTCTTGATAAAGAGGTTATTTTTTTTTGGTCTTTTTTTTTTTTTGGAAGATGTATACTTACTGCCTTTAAGTAAAACACAGAGCACACAACTACACAACTTGTAAGTTATTTATGGGAGCATGGGGCTTTGACATTGTTGCTTCTAGGAGCTGGCAAGAGAGTGGTGCTAGTTTGTACTTGGCCTTGGGCTTGTTTTCTTTCTTTGACGTAAAGCCAGTAGCTTACTGGTTTGTAGTGGTTCTGGATGGTTGGTCATCGCCCTACTGTGCTGTGGGCACATCCCATCTTCACACCAGCCAGCATGTCTAAAATTCTTACACTACATCTTAAAAATCCTGAATTAAAAAACATAAAGCATCTTGGAGCCACATATTAGGAGGGCAACTAGTTGATCTTTTTTTTTTTTTTTTTTTTTTTTTTTTTTTTTTTTTTTTTTTTAAAGATTTTATTTATTTATTTGACAGAGAGAGAGAGATCACAAGTAGGCAGAGAGGCAGGCAGAGAGAGAGGAGGAAGCAGGCTCCCTGCCGAGCAGAGAGCCCGATGTGGGCCTCGATCCCAGGACCCTGAGATCATGACCTGAGCCGAAGGCAGAGGCTTTAAACCGCTGAGCCACCCAGGCGCCCAACTAGTTGATCTTTTATGCCCAACAAAGGTTTTCTGCCCCCGATCTAGGGAAATTCCACTGAGGTCCACAATTTTCCTTTTAACTTTCTAACCCAAGTATTGTGACTTGGGAACTGATTGCTTGCTTCCATAAGAACTTTTTTTCTCTTTTTTTTTTGTAAACCGTAAGTAGTATACAAACGCTGTTGTATTATTTATGTGAATATCTGTCTGCCCCATTAAACTGTAATACAAGATCATTTGAAAGCAAGGCCCATGTGTTGTTAATCTTTGTGCCCCTTCCCAGTATTTGGCCTAGAGTAGGCATTTAGTAAGAGCGTTTTGTTGGAACACTTAGGAAGCGTTTTGGCTTCTCCCACTAACCTATCCCGAACCACTTCCCCTGCTCCGGGGTCTGGGACACCCGAGGGGCCTCGGGGGACAGGCTGGCAGCAAATGGCCCACCCAGCTCGGACTGGCTGCCTGTCCAGTCTAGTTCTGTCACCGTTTATTCAGGTATGATGGGAATTTCATAAACAACCATGTTAAACCGTTTACAAGAATCGGCTGTTGAGGAACAGTGACGAGGTGGTTTAGGAGAAAGGCGGAAGGGTTTTATCTGATATTCACATGCTTTCCCATCTAGAAACTACCCTGTTGGTGCTGGTGGGTCAGCGGCTCCTTGCTGTGAACTAGGAGTACCTTGGTCTGTGAACGCATGGAGGACAGTGTCCTGTGCCCCGCCCCGGCCCCTATGGTGTGCCCGGGGGTTCTCCGAGCTGTCTGTCCTGGTGACGGGCGGGGGGGGGGCGGCAGATGCACCTTTGCTGCAATGAGCGGCCTGCAGTCGGGCGCTCGGCCTTCTCCGAAGCTGCCTCGGGCCGGCTTCCTGGCTCCTTCCCAGGGAACACGTATTTCTTCCCATTGCAATCCTGGAGATGACCGACCGCACGGTTTTCACTGAGCAAGACACATTGCTCACTTGGGGAAACTGAGGCCCGGAGCGGCAGCGGCAGCCAGAGATGGGTCCCCGCCATCAACCTGCGCCCGGCCCCGTGTCGTCGGTCACTGCTGCAGGACGGGCCACCTCGGGCGTCCCCACCCCGCCGGGCCCCCGGCACCGAGCTTTGCCGGCTGCGTCCGGAGCCTGTGTGCGTTGGACCAGGACAGAGGGCGGGCGGGCGGCAGTAATGAGGGCCCTGGAGACTCATGCAGACGCGCCGCCCGAACCCCCGAGCCGCGTCGGTCAAGTTCGCGCCGCTGCTCGGTGGAAGCGGTGCCGGAGCCCCGAGCGGCGCGCCTCCCTCCCCGGCAGCGCGCGGCCCGCTGGCTGCCGCTCCGCGCCCTTGCACACGGCCTCGCGCCTCCACAATGAGCCCATTTGGCCCCGCGGAGGTGTGATGCCCATAAAAGCAGCCTTGTTAGAAACGCCTGATTCATTACCTCGGTTTTACGGCTCCGCCCGAGCCTTTTGTGGTCTTCACTAGTTGGCAGGTACCAAAAAGTGCAGTAAATCTGCGGCCTTGCGGAGCCCGAGCCGGAGCATTACCGTTACATAATAAAAGGAACCCAGTGCAGCAGGCATTTATTGAGTGTCTACTGTGCCCCAGGCCTGGGGACCTAGCATGACTGTGACAGGTCCGGCGACAGGTCCGGAGACGAGGGTCTCCTGTCCCTGGGATCTCCGTACGGGGGTCTGTCCCAAGTCCTTTGGCGTTGCTGGGTTGGTTACCGTCCCAGGTGGGGTGTGGACACTAGCGAGGGATCCGCACGTGTGGAAATTCATCTTGCTGTGGGGCTTGGGCTGCTCTGTGAGAGGCCTCCCCGCCTCCTGCCCCAGCTGGCTCCCAGCCGCTCTGGGTTCTCCCTCTGCAGGTGTGTTGGCCCCTGCCCAGTGTATCCTGCCCCCCGTTTCTGCCCCTTCCCGGGCTCTGGTGGCTCTGGGCTCCAAGGCTGCCCGGGCAGGAGGTGAGCAAGTGGACGGATTTCCTCCACCCTCTTGGCTTCCTGCCCTTGTGGGCAGCTCTGGCCTCCTGCTCCGTCAGGCCCAGCGCTGGTCCAGGTCCTTCCCCTTCCCTTAGCTCTTTGCCTCTGGTAACCGCCCACGGTTCCCTAAGTAGCCCTTCAGGGGACTCCTTCTGGATGTAGTTTCCAGTGGAAAGCAGAGAGTAGTGAGGGATCTCACTGAGATGATAATGTCTTAGTCTAGGCTTGCCTGAGGAGGCAGAGTTAATTAATGGTAGAGCCAAGCTTCAAATTTAAGGGTTTGTTTTTTTTTCAAGATTTAATTAATTAATTAATTAATTTTAAAAAAAGATTTTATTTATTTGACACAGAGATAGAGATCACAAGTAGGCAGAGAAGCAGGCGGAGAGAGAGAGGGGAAAGCAGGCTTTCCGCTGAGCAGAGAGCCTGATGCGGGCCTCGATCCCAGGACCCTAAGATCATGACCTGAGCCGAAGGCAGAGGCTTTAACCCACTGAGCCACCCAGGCGCCCAAGATTTTATTAATTTATTTGAGAGAGAATGAACACAGGGAGAATGAGAGGGAGAAGCAGACTCCCCGTTGAGCAGGGAGCCTGATGCGGGGCTTGATCCCAGGACCCTGAGATCATGACCTGAGCCAAAGGCAGATGCTTAACCAACTGAGCCATCCAGGTGCCTCCAGATTTAAGTTTTTATTGGCAAACATTCTGTCCCCTCCCACGCACTCCGGCCCCAAGCCACATACATCTATTTTAGCACTATTTCATAGTTGTGTGTTAATATCGAATTGTGTCTTTGTGATGCCCTTAACATTTTGCTTACAGTAAACGGGTGGGTCCTGTGTTGCTTTACTTTGGGTTAAGTCCTCTTGCTGGGGACTGTGAGATAGGAATTAGCGTGGGGATTTGGGAACCAGGCAGACTGGGCTTCTTGGGTTCACTTCCAGCTCTGACTTACCGCCTGTGTGGTTTGGGTGTCATTCATGCTGAGGGCTTGGGTAGGACACACGCTGCTCCTTCACATCCTGTCCGTATGCTGGGCAGATCGATGGGGGCAGACCAAAGTGTTGAGACCTTGACCCATCTAATTATTGTGCTAAAATAATTGAAACATCAAATAAGCTATTAACCGTTTTTAAGTGTAGAATTTAGTGGCATTAATTTCTTTCCAAGGTTGTGTAAACATGACCACTGTCTATTTCCAAACCTCCGTCATCACCCCAAACAGAAACTGTGTACCCGTTCATCAATAACTCCCCATTCCTTTCTCGCCTTAGCTCCTAGGAACCTCTCTTCTACTCTCTGTTTCTGTGCATTTGCCTGTGCTAGGTATTTCACATAAATAGAATCATGGTATTTGTCCCTTTGCATCTGGCTTATTTCACTTAACATCATGTTTTTAAGGTCCATTCCTGGTAGACGGCATCTATCAGAACTTTATTCCTTTGTATGGTTTAATTAATACTCCATTGCATGTATCAAGCACATTTCATTTGTCCATTTGTCTGTTGATTCATCTATCCGCACTTGGATTATTTCTACCTCTTGGCTATTGTGAACAATGTTGCCGTGAACATTGCTGCCCAAGTATCTGTGTTCCTGCCTTTCAGTTCTTTGGGTATACATCTGGGAATGGAATTGCTGGACCACATGGTAATACTCTGTTTAACTTTTGAGGAACTGCCAAGTTGGACTCCTTCTATCACTAGACTTACCCTGGGGAATCAAGATGGCTCTAACTGGAAAGAAGCATCATTCAGGGTCTCATGGGAGATCTTGCCTCATCGATGCCACACTTGATATAGGACCAAGATGAGTGGTCTCGAACCCGAATGCCTATCGGGCAGAAGAGGTGGCATCTGGGAGTCCAGCTGCAGAGTGTGTCCCCAATAATGACGGTGGTGCTGCTTGGCCCCCCCAGCCAGTTACAGCCATGCGGGAAAGACTTTGCATTTGTTCCAAAGCAACAGGATATTTGATGAGAAATGTCCTGATTTTTAAGCGTTAGTTTAAGTTCAAAATGGCCCAAAGAAAACACATCCCCATGTGGGTTCCTTTTGGCCTGTGGGTGTCTTTTGGTAGCGGGTGACCTGGATGTTTGTGGGGATGGATTGGTTTCATGTAGTGTGTCACTAAAACTGAAAGGCCCTCCAGGTCCAGTCCATTCATTCCAGGGTAATGGTGGTTGGGACTGGTGGCTGAGGATATTTGGGGAAACAGGAAAGCAGGGGCCTGGGGAACCCAGACTGGGATGCAGTGCTATCCAAAGAGGAGTGTAGACAAGCTAGGCGAGGGATGATCAGACTGCAGTGGGGTCAGTGGGGCTGGAACAGAAGCACCTGCATAGGGGACCAGTCAGGTGAGGCGGAGAACACTTGTCTCAGACCTGCTCTGCTGGTCCTGGTGCTCGGAATAAAAGTCCACCCAGAAGTCACTGAATGAGCAGTCCCTGCTTGGGACACACTCTGCAGCTGGACTCCCAGAATAGAGGAATATCTGCTCCTGTTTCCTTGAGAGTATTTAACGGAGCATGAGACACCCATAAAAAGAGCTTGTATTCCATGTCTTTGTGGATTCATTTTCTGATTTGCCCACTTCTGGTTGCCTAGCAATGCACAGTGTTATGAATGAAGCACAACTAATTCGATTATTTACAACGAGGCAAATGTTCTCTGAGATAGAAAACCTTTATCGGTTATGATCAGTTATTTGGTGTTTCTTGGGAAAAGGAGCACCCCCACACAAACAGATGGCAGTAAATATTTTGAATCTGTCGCTGAGTGAGAGGTGTGGCTGCATTTCACCCAGTGGATCTTGTTAGGTGGGTGGACGTAGCAGATAGGACGAGAGATGGGGTGAAATGCTCTGGTATGATGTCACATACAATACCGTACGCCTCTGATCTTAGTCGCATTTCCTGTAGCAGACATTACACTATGTTAACCTGCCTTAGTGTAGCCGCTCCTGTGTATTTGTACTCCGTGTAAAAGTAAGTGTTCATTTCTGCAGAAGTTGGGATACTGGTGTTTTTTTGGGTGTGAATGACTATGGACTTTAGTTATCATTTAGTGTTGTATGAGCTGGTTATTTACATTTTTATCAAGCAAATCAACTTAAGTATGATTTACATTCAAGAAAATGCTCCCGTTTCAGTGTAGGGTTTGATAATATAAATGCATGAGTAACCACCATTACAATCAAGGTAGAGAACATTCCAGTACCCTACAAGTTTCCCTCTTCCTCTTCCTTGGTCAGCCCTCATCAGCTCTGCACTCCCATGAGCAGCCTCAGCAATCTTGGATCTCCTTTCTACCACTATGTAGATTAAATTGGTCTTTTCTGAAGTTCCATCTGAGCTAAACCCTACCGTGTATACTCCTTGGTGTCTTCTTTTTTTTAAAAACCAGCATTCTGTTTTTGAGATTCACCCATATTGTTGCATACCTGCACAGTTCATTCCACAGTAGTTTTATTGCCATATAGTGTTGTGTCGTATGGATAAACCATAATTGTTTACCGTTCACTTCTTAGTGGACATTTGGGTTGTTTATAATTTTTGGCTGTTGTAAGTGAAGTTATGCTATGACCATTCATGTAGAAGTCTTTGTGTGGATGTGTGTTTTATTTCTCTTGGGTAAATACTTAGGAATAGATTTTCTGGGACATATGGTAACTGTATGTTTAATTTGGTAAGAAACTGCCAAATTGTTTTCTAGAATCGTACCATTTTTTAAAAATATTTATTTGAGAGAGAGAGGGAAGGCCTGAGCAGGGAGAGGGGCAGAGAGAGGGAGAGAGAGAGAGAGAGAGAGGGAGGGAGAGAAGCAGATTCCCCAGTTAGTGTGGAGCCCAATATGGGGGCTCCATCTCACAATCCTGAGATCATGACCTAAGGCAGAATCAAGAGTTGGAAGCTTAACTGACTGAGCCGTGCCGGCGCCCCTCATTGTACCATTTTATATTCACATCAGTAATCTCCAAAAGTTCCAGTTATCGCTTCTTTGCCAAAACTAGATATTGTCAGAATTTAAAATTTAATCCATTCTAGTGGTTTTGTGGTGGTAGATCATTGTGGTTTTAATTTGCATTTCGCTGGCAACAAACGATGCCAAGCAGTTTCTCATGTGTTTATTGGCCAGCTGATGTTTTCTTTTGGGTGGTGTCTGTTAAAATCTTTTCATTGGAATTCTAAGTTGAATTGTTTGTTTTCTTATAGTTCCAGTTTAAGAGTTTTCCTTATGTTAAGGACTCAAATGTTTTGTCAGATATATGTAGTGAGAATAGTTTCTTTCAGTCTGTTGCTTGCCTTTTCATTTTTTTAAACAATCTCTCTCTTTTTTTAAAAGATTTTATTTATTTATTTGACACAGAGAGAGATCAGATCACAAGTAGGCAGAGAGGCAGGCAGAGAGAGAGAGGAGGAAGCAGGCTCCCCGCTGAGCAGAGAGCCCAATGCAGGCCTCGATCCCAGGACCCTGAGATCATGACCTGAGCCGAAGGCAGAGGCTTTAACCTACTGAGCCACCCAGGCACCCTAACAATATCTCTTGATGAGCAGCAATTCTTAACTTTAATGAAATCCAGTTTATTATTTTCTTCTTTTGGCCTATGCTTTTGGTTTATCTGAGAAGGGCTTTACCTGTCCCAAGGTCAATAATTTTCTCATTTATTTTATTTTGGAAGTTTCATCTTTGGGTCTGCAATTCATTTCAAGTTTTGTGTACCCAGAAGCTGTAATGGTCAAGGTTTTGTTTTGTCTTATTTTGTTTTTTGCATGTGGATGTTCAATTGTTTCAGCACCATGTATTGAAAAATGGTCCTTTCTTAAGTGAATTACCTTGGTGCTTTTGTCAAAAATCTTTTGAATATGTATGTGTGGCTCTATTTCTGGCCTCTGTTCTGTTTCAGCAATCTGTATCTGTGTGCTAATATCATACTGTCTGGATTGCTGCAGTTTTAGAGTGTCTTGAAATCAGATAATATAAGACTTCAAACTCTTTTCTTCCCCAAATTGTTTGGCCATTCTAGGTCTTTTTCATTTCCGTGCAAGTTTTAGAATCAATTTACCAATTTCTACAAAAAAAGCCTGGGATTTTAGTTGGGATTGCATTGAATCCATAAATCAATTTGGAGAAGAATTGACATCTTAACTGTATTATGTTTCCTGATTCATGAACATGGTATATCTCTTCAGTTATTTAGGGCTTTTAAAATTTTTAATTCAGGAGTGTTTTGTAGTTTTCAATATATGGGTCTGATATATTTTGTTTAATTTATCCCTAAATGTTTCAGATCTATTGATGCAATTGAAAATGGTATTTAAAACAAAAAAAATTTCAGGGGTACCTGGGTGGCTCAGTCAGTTAAGCCTGCTTCTCCCTCTGCCTGCCATTCCCCCTGCTTGTGGGCATGCTCTCTCTCTCTCTCTGACAAGTAAATAAAATCTTTAAAAATAAATAAATAAAATGTCAGACTCCAAGTACTCATTGCTAGTATATAGAAATACACCCAGTTTTTGTATATTAACCTTGTATTTTGCAACCTTGCTAAGCTCGCTTACTAGCCAAGTACTTTTTTTGTGTGGGGATTCCTTAGGGATTTCATGTCTTGTGCAACATGTCCCAATAAGAAATAAAGCCATATTCACCTTTCTTGAGATTGGCTAGTGTTTCCCCACTGCTGTTGCTAATTCAGAGGCCAGCATTTATGTAACTATAAAGCATTCAGTTTTCAGATTCACCTGAATTGTATTCAGTTAGCTTGAAATCTTAGAGAAGGGTAAATACTAAATTCTTGTGGTTTAAATATTAACAAAGTAATACTAATTAGAAGGCTTTTATGAATTTGATTATGGTGAAATTTGATAGCAGTTGTTTTCTTTTCAGTAGGACTGATACAGCTTTTCAAGATCTCGGATTCCTTCCTTCCTTTCTTTCTTTCTTTCTTTAAAGATTTTATTTATTTATTTGACAGAGAGAGAGAGATCACAAGTAGGCAGAGAGGCAGGCAGAGAGAGAGGAGGAAATAGGCTCCCCGCCAAGCAGAGAGCCCAATGCGGGACTCGATCCCAGGACCCTGATATCATGACCTGAGCCGAAGGCAGAGGCTTTAACCCACTGAGCCACCTCGGTGCCCCAAGATCTCGGATTTCTATTTGAGGCTTATGTATCCATATCAAGACCATTTCTTATCGGTGCCTTTTTTGCATTTTACCTCTTGGAATATATATAATCTCCCCTAAAGAAGTGATACTTTTGCTACACTCTAGTAATTGAATTCAAAATACCAGGTAGATTTGGGGGTGGCATTTCCATTCGGCGTTGGTGATCATTAGGGGAGTTAAGTCAGAAATCACTTATTAATTCTTTCTTCTTGCCTATGTTAGCAGCTACTTCTGCCGTAAGTCACTGTAACTTGAGTGCATCTGAGGACATATCAGGCAGGTTGGCATCAAACAGGCAGTAGCTTTGATATGTTTTGCGACCAGAATTTTATTCCACTCTCCAGGGATGATGGGAGGAGGAGCCTTAAGTGTGTCCTCTGTACTCAGTTTGACTTGGCGACTTACAGTTGTATTTCACTATAGTGAATATAAATACTTAGGAGAATTATAGGTGGTGTACAGTTATCTTTCTTAAGAGGTTCCAGGTCTCATTTTACATCTTTTAGATTATGTTTGTTCTGAGTAATTTCCTTGGCTCTGGGTAAGTCTTGAGAGATGATGTGAAAGAGGCGTAAGAACAAAACCTCACGTGCCTTGCTTTCATCGATTTTATTTTGCATCTTTGTGCATCTCTTAAGCATTGCTCTCAGATACAAATAATTTGGAATATTACTTTAGGGCTCAGTAGACATAACAGTGATAATGTAATTCCTTGAGAATCTGGCTCCTAACTTGTATGCAAATAGGAATAAGTGGTTCAATTTGACAGGTCAGGTTGATCCATATTACCAAAGGATGTGTGTATGTGACTCGTTTGCATTTTTTAAGCGCTTCTCCTAGTAGGTTGTAGTTGTCTGTGTACATATCTGCCCCCCCCCTTTATGCTGTGGTCCTATTTTTGAGACATAGCGGGTGTTCCATATGTATTTCTTAGATGAATGGTGTATAGGTGGTCGGTTGGATAATTCACTCCAGAGGAGAGTCCCTGCTTTATTCCCATTCTGAAAACATTACCTGGTGCTAGCTGTTTCTTTTTGGTTTCATCGACTTTGAATGGAGATTTACCTTGCCTACAGCTGCTGAATAACCATTTAACCCTCTGCTTGAGTTAACGAAAACTGCAGTTAGTTAAGAAGTACTTGTTATCCAGATTATTTTCCCTTTATTTTTCTGATTTAACCTACTCACCAAATGTGTCATTAGCCTTTGTGGTGGCCTTGTGACATCCGACTGCCCTGGGGAACGTGGTGAAGGCAGTTCAGATCTGTTCTCTTTATGCCTTAAGGGCATTGACCAAAGTTTAAGGCATCGGTTATAACTAATGGCCAGATTCGAGGTTTGGAGGTATCTTAGTTCAGGCTGCTGAAACAGAATAGCATGGACCAGGTGGCTTATAAGCAACAGACATTTATTTCTCATGCTTCTGGAGTCTTCAGGTTTGAGACCAAGGTGCTGGCATGTTTGGTTCTGGTGAGAACCCTCTACTGGGGTGGAGAGCTGTCTTGTTGCTGTGTCCCTGCTTGGTGGAGAGGGTGGGGGACTTCTCTGGAGTTGCTTTTGTAAAGAGCCATTCCCACATCCCATTCAGGACGACTCCACCCGCATGACCTAATCACCTCCCAGAGGCCCCCACCTCCTAATGCCATCACCTTGGGGATTTCAGTTTCACTGTGAATTCCGGGATCGGGGGGGACTGATACAAATGATCAGTCTATAACAGGGTTACTTTCATATGTTATTTATTCATTCTGTCTTTTTCTTCCAATAGAATTTATATCAAAGAAATAACAGTGAACAGGGAATATTTGGTTCAAAATTTATCTTGAGGGACGCCTGTGTGGCTCAGTTGGTTAAGTGTCTGCCTTCAGCTCAGGTCATGATCGCGGGGTCCTGGGATCAAGCCCTGTGTTGGGCTCCCTGCTTGGCAGGGATCCTGCTTCTCCCTCTGCCACTTCCCCCGCTTGTGCTCTCTCTCTCTCTCTCTCAAATAAATAAAATCTTTAAAAAAATAAAATTTCTCTTAGTTCTTTGTGCAAAGATGGAAAGTTAGGACTGTAGCTTCTGGTGGCTCACTTCAGTTTGCTGTCTTCTGACAACTTTTCTGCTTGTTCGGACAGAATCATTTCCTATTTTGCACTCCTCCTGGGCACTTTGCTTTTCCCTCTGTAACTGTCCTCTCCTGTTTTGTCCCTGCAGCATGCTCCTCTTGCTGTCCTCCCCACCGAGTTGTGATCCCCTAGGCCAGGATTATCCTGTTATTTATCTTTATATCTCTCTCAGGGCCTCATTTGCAGTAGGTCAGTTGCTTTGCTGCTTTATGTACTCCCTCGGCTTCCTCTGCATCTATTCCAGGTAGCTCTGTAGCTGAACGTGGCTGGATAAAAGCACAACATTGTGCCATCTGCTCACTCTGAATTCAGAAACACTAACCTGGAGTGGCCCCCGAACACTTCCATTTGTTCCATCTGTTTTCCCTGCTCTCATTTTCTCACTCTGCCTTCTCATACCTCTTTCTTCCTTTTCACTCTTAGTTGATGATCTTGCTGTTTATTTATTGAGGAAAAACAGAAGGAATCCGAAGATGACATCAACAGCCTTCAGCCCAGGACTCCTACCTACTTCTCTGCCACCTGGGAGCAGAACAGTGGTAGCATAGATGAGTTCCAGGGCTGTCTTGGGTGGCTGTGCAGCCAGCGGGGGTGAGGGAGAGCTGCGACCCAGTGGGGAAGCCGGCTGGTGTCTCCAGCAGGGATGTGAACCTTGTCCATCCCAGTGCGTTAGGGCTCTGCTCCTGAAGCTGACCTCTCTGCTTGAGCATCGGGATCCACCTGTTCACCTGTTACCTTTCTGGATTGGACCATTCACATCATCATTAAAACACATGCTGTTACTTCTCTCATTTAACCAAACCATACCTGTTAGGAGAATTCCCTTCTTCCCTGCAGCCACTACTCCTGTCTTTTTTTTCCCCTAGAGGAAACTGCTTGCCAAAGTTTTGTTCTTGGAGTCTGTGGTTTTTTCCTTCCCCTGTTAACTTCAGGCTTGCCTGTACCTGATGGGCTCTGCCTCGCCGAGTCCAGGGGTAACTGCTCAGCCCTCTTCTGACTGCCCTGCCATCATCTTCCTGCCTTCTTGCCACCTGTGAAACCCGGCCCCAGAATTCCCAGGACGTTCCTGCCACCTACACACACACACTTGATTTTCCTTTGCCTTCTCAGTGTCCTTTGCAGAGTCCTCCTCATCTCCCTGACGTCTAAGCATTGACAACCGTTACAGGTTGAATTTTGTTCCCCCAAAAAGGTACATTGAAGTCCTAATCGCCAGAACCTGTGAATGTGTCCTTCTTTGGAAATAAGGTCCTTGCAGACATAATCCAGTTAAGATGAGGTCACTAGGGCTGGCCCTAATCCAATATGGCTAGTGTCCTTTGAAGAAGAGGACAAGAGGCACAGATACAGGGAAGGGAGCCAAGGATTGCCAGCAACACCAGAAGCCAGGAGAGAAGCCTAGAACAGATTCCCTCCTGGAGCCTTCAGAGGGAGCGTGGCCCTGCTCACACCTTGATTTTGGACTTCTGGCTTCCAGAAGTGTGAGAGGCTAGAGTTCTGCTGTCTGAGCCCCCCAGTTTGTGGCAATGTGTAGCAGCAGCCCCAGGAAACCGATGCAATCCCTCTTTTCATCTGCGGTTACTCCCTCATTGCTCTCAGCCTGTCTCCTGCCTTCAAATTATCATCTGCAGTCAGGAGATGCCCAAAGTTATGTCCTCGGTGTGGACCTCACCCCGAGCTCCCTTACTCACTTGTCCTACTGCTTCTTCACTGCCTCCGTGCATTTCTGACCAGTGTCTCAAATGTGACATGCCCAGAACTGGCTCTTCCCACCCGCACCTGTTCCTTCCCTCCCCGCCTCTGCACTTTTGGTGGTGGCTCCGTCCTTCCAGGTGCTTAGGTCTGAAATGTGGGGCTCTTTTTTTTTTTTTTTTTTTTTTTTTTTGGGGGNTTTACACATTGGTGGCTTAGCTCATTTTTGACTCCCTGTTTCATCTGACATCCCAAGGGTGATCTGTCAGCGAATCTTGCAGCCTCTGTGTCAGTCGCCTGCCACTGTGACACCTGTCCAGGTGTTGGCATCTCCCTCCTAGAAGCTTCAGAGGCTTCCTGACTGTTGTCTGCTTCCACGTGTTTGCTCCCCTCCCCCCTTAATCTGCACTCGGGACAGTTTGCTGAGTGAGTGATCCTGCAGCGACTGGGACTGGGAGGCCACCAGCTCCCTTTCTCGAAGCCTCCAGGGCTCCTCGTTGCCCCCAGAGTGGAAGCCTCGGTCCCCACTGAGGCCCTTCAGGCCTTGCACAGCGTGGGTCCCCCTCCACCTTGTCCTCTGGGCTCTTTGGCCTCCTCCTGGCTTGCTCTGCGTACCGGGCACTTCTGTCCTTCCTAATGCACCTCTGTGCACCTAATGCACCCCTTGGAGCCTCTGCTCCTCTTTGGAATCCCCTACATCCATAAAGAAGAGCCGTGGGCTTGTACAGTTTATATTCCCCTCCCTGCCTCCCTCCTTCCAGGCCTCCCCACGATGGCCTTCCTCCAACACTTCTTATCTCTCTTCTCTGGTATCGTCTCTCCTTGGCGCTCACGACTGTCTAATGTTCTATGTCTTGTGCCATTGAATTTTTTTTTTTTAAAGATTGTATTTATTTATTTGACACAGAGAGAGAGATCACAAGTAGGCAGAGAGGCAGGCAGAGAGAGAGGGGGAAGCAGGCTCCCTGCTGAGCAGAGAGCCCGATGTGGGGCTCGATCCCAGGACCCTGAGATCATGACCTGAGCTGAAGGCAGAGGCTTTAACCCACTGAGCCACCCAGGCGCCCTGTGCTGATGAATTTTTAAAAATGTTCTGACTCCCATGCTAGAATATAAGCCTTTTGAGGATGGGAACTTTGGCCCCTTTGTTCACTACTGAATGTCAGAACCCATGAAAATGTCTGCCATATGTTAGGCACCTCATAATATCATAACGTGTGTCGCATGAATGGATTGACAAAACACTTTCGTTGAAGCTGATATTTTTATAACAGTTAATGTTTATTTTACCATTTGTATGTTTTGTTTTACCTTTTTAAAATTTTTTAGAAGATTTTATGTATTTGAGAGACTGAGAGTGTGTGTGAGTGGGGGGACGGGAAAAAGGGGAGAGAGAGGGACAAGCAGACTCCATGCTGAGCACAGAGCCTGACATGGGGCTCGATCTCATGACCCTGAGATCATGACCTAAGCAAAATCAAGAGTCCAACGCTTAACCGATTGAGCCACTCAGGTGCCCCTGTTTCGTTTTACTTCTAATTATGATAGTTTTAATATCTAGAGAGGAATAGAGAGAATAGTGTAACAGGTACCTCACACATGCATGGGCTGAATTTAGCAGTTATTAGCATTTTGCCTTATTTGCTTCGTCTGTTCCGGGGGTAAACCACAGACACCGTGACACATACACATTTCTAACATCAAGGCCGTGTTTCTAGGTCACCATGGTCCCGTTATCGTGCCTGCTGAACCTGACAGTGAATCTTTGTTGTCTGAGCCCTACTGTCCAGACTCACGTGTCCTAACTGCCCCTGAGGGTCTCTTCCAGCTCGGCTCTTCAGACCAGAATGCGGTGAAGGGCCGCCCGTTGTATTTGATCGGGTCTTTCACGTCTCTCCTCATGCAGACAGGGTCTCACCCTCCCACCCCCCTTCTGCCCCTGGGGCCCCTGTAACATTGACTTGCCAGTTCTTGTTTTGTGAAATGGCACACCTTCTCGATTTCTTCTGATTCCTTCCTCCCGAGGTTATTTAACGTGTTCTTCTATCCTCTGTATTTTTCAAGTGGAAGTGAGTTTTAATGGTGCGTTAGTTGAATTTAGTTCAGTGAAATGTCATCTTGGACGCTGCTTCTCTGCAGCCATGTGCAGCTTGGGGCAAACCCCTGTGCTAACAGAAGGGCACCTTTCGTCTTCCGAAAGGCCCGGCGTTTGCATGAAGCTGGCCTAACAGCCTGGATCTGTGTTTACGGTGACTGTCGGATCTTAATACGTTTGGTGTTGGCCTCTCGGGGTGATGACTCGGCTGAGCCCGTAGTTCCCTGGTGCCCCACCTCCTAGCCCACCCCGGAGGAAGGTCCTCCAGGGCCTGCGAGGAAGGGGCAGCCTTCCGAGAGACCCCAGGACCCCTTCTTGCTGTAGGGATTAGAATAGAGAGCTCTGTTCTGGGTTAGGCAAGGTTTCTGGTAGGTTCTGCCTCCCTTCCAACCCCTGGAACCATATTTGGACAAAGAGAAAGCAGCTGATGGGTTCCCCATTATTTCCCCATGTTAAAGTCACATCCCCCCTGCTGGTGACCTGTCAGTGGCTGGTGGGGGTCAGATTGTCTAGGAGGGGAGGTGAAGGTCCTCCAGACAGGGAGAGCGAACGCTCTTGTCTTAGCGCCTTGTCTTCCATGACTCCTGTCACTGGCATTTTACGGTAATCCCCCAGCTAGGATACTGAATTTCCTTGAGAGGTGAAAGTTTAAAGCTGTTTATTTTCTGCAAAAGGCACAGACTAGAGAATTACTAATGACCTCTAGAGCGGGAGAATACTTTTAAGGATTTAGGATATAATGTAAGATAGAAAGTTTAATCAGGTGCTTTATGTATTTATGTATTTCTTTGGATCCTGGCTTCTGAACAGTTTACAGTTGACTCTTGAACAATGTGGGGATTAGGGGACTCCCCTCCACGCCACCCCCCACCAGTGCTGCCAAAAATCCACAGCGCTTAACTCTGACTCCCCAAAAACTTAATTAGCTGTAGTGTACTGTTGACCGAAAACCTTACCAGTGGCATAACCAGTCGACTAACGTGTATTTTGTGGGGGTGCCTGGGTGGCTCAGTGGGTTAAAGCCTCTGCCTTCCTCTCAGGTCATGATCTCAGGGTCCTGGGATCGAGTCCTGCATCAGGCTCTCTGCTGAGCAGAGATGAGGAAGCCTGCTACCTCCTCTCTCTCTCTGCCTGCCTCTCTGTCTACTTGTGATCTCTCTCTCTCTGTCAAATAAATAAATAAAAATCTTTAAAAAAAACCCAAACAAACATGTATTTTGTGTCCTTATGTCTATTATATACAGTATCCTTACAAGAAGGTGAGCTAGAGGAACGAAAAGGTTATGAAGAAAAGTGTAAGGAAGGAAAAATACATGACTGTATTGTATTTATCGAAAAAAGCCCACGTATAAGTGGACCTTTGCTGTTCAAACCTGCTTTATTCAAGGGTCAATTGTCTTTTTATGCTGGAAGCCTATTCCGTTCACTTAATGTCTACTGTATGATAGCACGGATGTCTGGATGTCTGGAATATGTTACTCCAGCTCTTACTGGTCACGAATTAGGAAATACTTACATTACCGAAGTGGCATTTTAGGGAAAGGCTACCATCACCTCATGTAATGCCAAATTACGACCTTTTCATTTCTTTCTTTCTAACACAGGAAATCTGGGATCCTCTTCGGCGGTGGCTGGGGAAGCATGTAGATCCTGAAGGAGTCATAAAATCCAGCAAGCTCTCCCTTAAGTTTCTTTCATCCTACACGTCTGAAATAGAAATCACGCCGTCTGCTCTACCCGTGGTGACGGACGTGGAGGCCTTCTCTTCGGAAAATTTTGACTTAGACATCTACCGACAGAACCTGCAGACTGAGCGACTTGGAAAAGTCATTCTGTTTGCCGAGGTGACGCCCACCACGATGAACCTTCTGGATGGGTAAGTTCCGGCCAGACACCTGTCCGAGGAGTCTGGTGACGTTGACTGTCCTGTCTGACCAGCACTGGGGAAAAGGGTAGAAATGAAGGAGAACTCTCAATAAGCCCATTAGCAGGGTAGAGTACCCTTGTCCTAGGAGAGGTGAAATGTAGGAAGAAAAGCTTAAAAATGTTCCTTGAGCCCAGGTTTGTATTTGAAAACAAGGGGATTTTGTGTATTGTGACCCCCTCCCCCTAGCGGTTGGCCTTTCAGATGATCCTTGGAGAAGACTTTATGGAAAAGTAGCTTTAATCGGTGGTGTTATTACTTAGGCCATCGCTTTATTTTTGCCTTGTCGTAACCCGTGTTCTACAGTTAGTGGATGATGTTTTGTGGGGGCATTAGGACAGGACATTTGAATGACACACGAGCTGTGTTCCATGGAAATGAATCGGAGACTTCGTACTTTTGGAGACCCATTTTGACATGTTCCCTACCTGATACATTTTGAGGCGCCCCCTAACCCCATTTAGATGTTCGAGGTTTATTCTTGCTGAGCTCCTTTTCTTATTTCTTCTGTCTCATGGACTTTGGCTAAAGTTTAAAAAATGGCAAACAGGTGAAAGGAAATTTTTTCTACTTGATTAGTATTAATCAGTATTCTTATATTGAGATAGTTAGTTTAAAAAGTAGGCTTATAGAGGGAGTGAATAAAAAAGGCATCTTCCTGGGGCGCCTGGATGGCTCATGGGTTGAACGTCTGCTTCGGCTCAGGTCATGATCCCAGGGTCCTCGGATCGAGCCCTGCATTGGGCTCCCTGCTCAGCGGGAAGCCTGCTTCTCCTTCTCTCACTCCCTGTGCTTGTGTTCCCCCTCTCGGTGTGTCTCGCTCCCTCAAATAACTAAATAAAATCTTTAGGAGAATAAGAAAAAGCATCTTCCTTCAACATGGGACTAAAATTTCAGGAATGTAAGTCTCCCCTCTCCCCCCCAAAAAACCCCCACCAGATTCAGTTTCTGGGCATTTTCACTCACAGGACTGCACAATTAGATGCATAATTCACTATAGGGAAATATTTTGGTCTTTCTTAATAGTTTCTGGAATTCGATAATATGTTGACATAAAATGATGAGATAAGCTTAGAATTTTCTTGACTGTTATCCTCAAAGCCATGGAACAGGCGGTTTTGTGTGACTAGTATGTAGAGAAAGCACTCGTGGAGCGGAATCCGTGGGGCGAGGCGGGTGTCACCGGAGGGGAATGGGAGCCATGGTCACAAACAGTTCTTGTCTGCTGGATTATTTTGTACTGTCATAGGTACTTTTTTAGTGTTCCCTTCCTTTCCTGCCTCTCCTCCTACTCAGTCCCCTGCCCTCCGATGAGAAGGGGAAAGCCTGTGTTTGAATATGAAGAATCATTACTTGCTTTTGCAAACTCTGTGATAATCCTTTGTTACTCAGGAGGACACTTATTTATATTGAAAATGTGATCTATTATCATCATATTTTCCAAATAAAAAATCAGATGCGGCATTTGACATAAGATTTTGAGAGATTAAATTTTTTTTCACTGTTCAAACCTGTGTTTTTCTTTTTTTCCTTTTTTTTAAAATTTATTTTTATTATTATTATTTGCCCCAGGGGTACAGATCTGTGAATCATCAGGCTTACACCTTTCACAGCACTCACCATAGCACAAACCCTCCCCAGTGTCCATAACCCATCTACCCTATCCCTACCCTCCCACCCCCCAGTAACCCTCAGTTTGTTTTATGAGATTAGGAGTCTCTTATGGTTTGTCTCCTTCCCCATCCCATCTTGTTTCATTATTTTTCCCTCCCTACGCCCCACAACCCCCCACCCTGCCCCTCAAGTTCCTCGTATCAGAGAGATCATGTGATAATTGTCTTTCTCTGATTGACTTATTTCGCTCAGCATAATACCCTCTAGTTCCCTCCACGTTGTTGCAAATGGCATGATTTTGTTTCTTTTGAAGGCTGCATAGTATTCCATTGTGTGTGTGTGTGTGTATATATATATATATATATATATATCTGCTTTATCCATTCATCTGTTGATGGACATCTAGGTTCTTTCCATAGTTTGGCTATTGTGGACATTGCTGCTATAAACATTTGGGTTCACGTGCCCTTGAGTATCACTACCTTTGTGTCTTTAGGGTAAATACTCAGTAGTACGATTGCTGGGTCATAGGATAGCTCTATTTTCAACTTTTTGAGGAATCTCTTGCTGTTTGCCAGAGTGGCTGCACCGGCTTGCATTTCCGCCAACAGTGTAGGAGGGTTCCCCTTTCTCCGCATCCTTGCCAACATGTGTTGTTTCCCGACTTGTTGATTTTAGCTATTCTGACTGGTGTGAGGTGGTATCTCACTGTGGTATTGATTTGTATTTCCCTGATGCCAAGTGATGTTGAGTACTTTCTCATGTGTCTGTTGGCCATTTGGATGTCTTCTTTGGAGAAATGTTTGTTCATGTCTTCTGCCCATTTCTTGACTGGGTTATTTGTTTTATGGGTATTGAGTTTGAGAAGCTTTTTATAGATTTTGGATACAAGCCCTTTATCTGATATGTCATTTGCAAATGTCTTGGAGATTAAGTTTTGATAGGAAAACATTGGCACTTCATGGGGCGCCTGGGTGGCTCGGTTGGTTACGTGTCTGCCTTCGGCTCACGTCATAATCCTGGGGTTCTGGGATCTATCCCCGAGTCGGGCTCCTTGCTCAGCAGGGAATCTGCTTCTCCTTCTCCCCTCTCCCCCAGGCCATGCTCTCTCAATCTCTTTCTTTTTGAAAATAAATAAATAAAATCTTTAAAAAAAAATAGAAAAGAAAAACACTGCCACTTCTTGTCCATTTTTGTTGGGCAATAAGTGAAGAATATTTTATGTTGGGTTGATCTTGAACCACTGGAATGACGGTCTCTGGGCAGTGATTCCGCAGAGGGCCTCGAGCCACGAGTGGATGGCCTGTCCCCTCTGTCATTGGATGGTCGGGTTTCCTTACATTGCTGGTGAGCACGTGCTTTTTTTTTTTTTTAAGATTCTATTTATTTATTTGACAGAGAGAGAGATCACAAGTAGGCAGAGAGGCAAGCAGAGAGAGAGGGGGAAGCAGGCTCCCTGCTGAGCAGAAAGCCCAGTGTGGGGCTCGATCCCAGGACCCTGAGATCATGACCTGAGCCGAAGGCAGTGGCTTAACCCACTGAGCCACCCAGGCGCCTCGAGCATGTGTTTTAGGATAGAAGAAAAATGCCGTGTAAATACACTGCTTTAATATCCTTGAATACTGGTCAGTTCCTTTTTGATACTGAACTTTTTTTTTTTTTTTTAACATTCTGTCTTAAGCAACTTAGGTCTGTAAAAGTGTGTATCTGAGCCAGACAAAAGCAGGGTCAAAACCTTCTCTAGGATTATGAGTTTTTATTTTTACAAAAGAGAAAACTATTTTGGCTTTTCCAAGGGCATTTGGGAAATGTTTTTGTTTCTCTTCTTGCCTGGTCTCTGTAGAGCAGGGAGAATGAAATAGCTTTGATGATTAATGATTAATCCCTCTGCTTGGCACAGAGCAGATCCTGCATAAACAGAGAGTGGAAATAGTGGCTGCTCACCGTAATGTATAGATGCCCTCTTCCACCACTCGTATGGCTTCCTTCCCAACACGGCGAGATAAAGTTACTCACCGCAGCCTCGTGCGTCAGCAAGCCTGCTGAGCGGTTCCTGGGGGTGCAGTGGGGTGGATGGGCGGTAGCCTTTTTTAGGAGAAGGCACTTGGAGAGGTCACCTTGATGCTGAAAACTCAGTTGTCCACAAAGGGACCATGAGATGGATAAATGAAACATAGGGCTTATTCCTTTCTAAGAGTAGTGTGAGAGCAGAGGGGAAGGAGCAGAGGGAGAGAGAGAGA
Source organism: Ailurus styani (assembly GCA_002007465.1). Classification (NCBI taxonomy): domain Eukaryota; kingdom Metazoa; phylum Chordata; class Mammalia; order Carnivora; family Ailuridae; genus Ailurus; species Ailurus styani. The sequence goes on along the minus strand of LNAC01000045.1, from coordinate 5,412,067 downwards.
CTCTGCAGAGAGACTAGCAGACTCCGCACTGAGTGGGGAACCTGATGTGGGGCTCGATCCCACAACCCTGAGATCACAACATGAGCCGAAGTCAAGAGTCAGACTCTTAACTGACTGAGCCACCCACGTGCCCCAGACCAAAACCATGTCTCTAGCTAATATTATATTTGAGCCCACATGAGGGCTCTCCTCATGGAAGCACCATCTGTTGTAGTGATAATAATAATAATAATAATAATAATAATAATAATAATAGCAGCTAACATGTATTGAAAGCTTTTTTTCTTCCAGACATTGCTTCAGTGTACTTTGCACGTATCGACCAGTTTCATACGTACGGTGTCTTTTAGTGCCTAGGGTCATCAGAGTCAAACTCTAGTACCATACGGCGTGTCGAAAGCTACGTATCCGAATTTACTGTATTTGGAATTGATTCTGTGGATGGACCACATCCATAGGTCCGTTATGCAGAGCCAGAAGAATTTTCGAAAGCATGGCCTGGGTTTGAACTCCATGCATGTTTCTCTCTTTATATCTCTCACTCCCGTGGCTCTTTCCTCGGGGTCTGGAATAGAAGTAAAATTTAAATTAGATAATAGATCTTTATTATAAGGTTTCCAAAATCTTTTTTCTCTGCCCCTCCCCCCCATCCGGGGTGACTTGTGGCAGCTAAAAATTGGGAGTTGTCTTCCTAAGAAAGGAGGGTTATGGTTTCTGCAGAGATAGAAGTTTCTGAAAACTTTAGTAGGCCTCTGATGGTCTGTGTGAATAACCAACAACGATCTTTTTTTTTTTTTTTTTTTTTTTTTTTTTAAATTTTTTTTTTTTTTTTGGNGCAGGCAGAGAGAGAGGAGAGAGGAGAAAGCAGGCTTCCCGCTGAGCAGAGAGCCCGATGTGGGCCTCGATCCCAGGACCCTGGGATCATGACCTGAGCCGAAGGCAGTGGCTTTAACCCACTGAGCCACCCAGGCGCCCACCAACAACGATCTTATCAGGAGTTGAGATTTTTAGCCTAAAAACTCTGGTCTTTTAAAGACCCTGATGCTCTGCCCATTCCCTTCTCTCCCAAATAGACGGTGGGTCCCTTGGCTGAATGAAACCGCGCCCTGGGTGATCCCTTGATGACACCCTTGACCCAGGGCTGCAGGCTGTCCGCGGCGAGGCGTCTGTCTTACCGCCTGTGGGGGCTGCCGGGACAGCCCCAGTGGCTCCAGCGTAGCCTGCTGGTGGTCGACCGCTTGTCGGATCTGTTTTCTCTTCCGTCCTTTGAGACTGGCCAGCTTTTGCAGACATCCTGTCTCTTTCAGCGAACTTCGCTGAGAGTGTCAAGGATGGAAGCACTGACACTGTGAGTGGTCAGAGCTGGTTGCTCTAATGGTATCATTTCTAACAGTTGCACAGTCTTCCTCCTGAGCTCTAGAAAGCCAGGCTCCTAGCAAGTACTTTGCCGCTGTTTGACGGGAGCTGTCTCCACTTAGGAACCTTCCAGACCATGTTCTCGCCCACCGTTCCCTGCCCCGATGATCCTCCCTCCCAGGCTGCATTTCTTGTGATCTGCATGAGACCGAAGCTTCGGCACACCCCATTCAGGTACCAGCTTCTAGGGCAGTTAGGATTAGACAGGTATCCCCAAATTAAAGTGTTTCAGACGGGATCGAGCTTTAGGTTTATTTCTCTGTCCCATAAATGAGAGAGGCCGGGATGGGCAGCCTGGGGTCTGCCAGCGTGCGGCTCACCGTGCAAGGAGGCTACCGAGTTGCTCTGCCCCTCCTTCTGCAAATGATCTGAGAGGCACCTCGGGCATTAATGTTCTCGTCTTAGCCAGTGCATGGGAGGAAAGGAGAAGAATACGGACTCCTTCCAGAAATCGCTCATCTTTGTTTATATTCTCGGGCAAGGATCTAGGCCCAGGACCATATCTACCCACAAAGAAGGCTGGGAAATAAATGCTGTCTTTCTGCTCAAGCATCTACCAATCCACTGAAAATCAGGGTCCGAACACTAGGGAGGAGTGAGAACAGATAGTCTTTATCCCAAGCATGTACTTTTTATTAGTCAGACTATTAAGAAAGCTAGCTGGAGACCTTTAAATAGTATACACGTAATGATAACCCCAGTGCCTTCAAGATTTAACATCATGGCTGAAAACAGTTATTCGGATACTCGCACTAATTCCGCCTCACTGCTTACTCAATGCCATTAGAGATATTTTTCTTAGGTCACTGGTGCAAATCTAGGACAGTCTGGAAATTTCTCTCCCGACACATAGTTTGGAGGCACCATCACCATCTTTTCTGCTTTGGCTACAAACCCAGCTAAACTGTTGTGTCCCTGAGACAGGCAGTGAAGGTTTTCATCTGATCTCCAGGTATGGAAGCAGCCAGGGGCGAGAGCCACTCACCACCTCCCCTCCTGCCCCTGAGCTGGGAACTTAGTTAAAGGTGTGTGAGTAAAACCAGGAGGGGGGGCAGGAGCTCTGGGGGAAGGGAGCAACCAGAGGAGACCAGGCAGCTGCTTGCTAGCAACTAAATCAAGGCAGTCGAAGGGGCTGTGGGCTCCCTTCTCCAAAAATGAAGTGCAGGCCACGTCAGTGAGTGCCGGTCCCCCAGCAGTCGCACCTGGCCCAGCTAGCCACCCGTCCGATCAGGACAGATAATGTCACCCCGTGTTCCCTGCTCCAGTCATGTTCCCTGGGATGTGTTTCTGATCCTGAAATGTGTTTTCTACTGCGTCGTCAGGGTAACCTTTTGGATGCGATGCTGGATTGGATTGCCATTAGACACCTTTCTTTTTCTTTCTGCCCGATTTCCTGGTGGGTTTTCCTGTGACCTGTTAGCTCGGCGAGTTGGAGGGAATCCCAAGGGCATGGGTTTAGTACTGTGTCTGGGCCAGTGAACGTTGCTGTGTCCCACAGTCACACCCTCAGCTGCGCGCCCTGGAAGCCGTTTGCAGATGTGAGCTAGTGGGGGGGTCTACACCCGTGGTGGCCACCACCGAGAGAGACACCGCCATGTGGCGTGGTTGGGATACCACATTCTGTCTCATCTTGTGCTAAGTCTCTGCTGTGGGGAAGGCATCAGACTAGACCATGGAGCCTGGAGCTTGGGGGCAACTGAGTTGTGATAATTTTGGAATTGTCCCTTATTAGATTTTGACTCAGATCATCTTTTTTGATGACTTTTATTGAGTTTCTGTCAGAGACTGAAGTAACTCATGGGTGAAGCCACAGTTTATGGTGAGCCAGGTGGGCACACACTTGTTTATACTGATTTCCTTCGCTTGCGTATCTGTCCTCAATAAAAAGACCAATGGCAGACTCTTCTTTATTTGTAAAGAATAATATAGATTTCCTTATTAAATAAGTTTATTTTCTTAATATTGTTTAAGTCCCTTGATTTCTCAGGCTTAAGTTTGCTTTCAGTCATAGAATAAGCATTTATGGTGTGCCTTCTCTATGTCAGGCACTATGTTAGGCTCTTGAGGGAGAATGATGGAGAAGGTACTGCCCCAAGCTTGCGATGCATTGGAAGAATCAGATCACAGAGCACATTCAGCTCAGATGTGTCGTGTGCACCTTTCTTGTTCTGAGTGTGAGGGGTTTGGGCAGAGAGAAGTGGGTGCAGTCGATAAGGTGATAATACGGAAGGGAGTAGACTGGTCAGTGAATTTCTTTTGAGTAGTTACTGTGTGTCAGGCATCATTCCTGATGCCGTAAATCTCCCGGTCTGGTAGAGAAAATGCTGGAACTGAAGATTTTATCACCGTCTGGCTCTGTAACTATGGCAGAATCCCTCCCTTGGGCCTTGCTCTCAGCTGTGAGGTCTGGGGCACTGGACCCTCCCTTGATCGGGTGAACTCCCCGAGTCTGCCTCTTTGACCAGCCAGCCTCTCCTCAGCACCTCTAGGGGGCTGAAACGGTTTTGGGAATTAGGCTCACTTTGCATGGGAGACAGTGGACTTCCTGCGAGCCAAGGGAACGAAGAGGAAAAACAATCCCAGAACACCTTTTTTGAAAACATTTCAGGAAATCGCATTGGCGAGCATGGCCACCATCATTTGAGGAAGAGTATTCTTGTCTCAGAATTTGGGGCCAATGCTAGCTTTTTGCCTCTCTGCACGTGTGTCCATTCAGTCCCAAACATCTCTTTCCCCTTTTCTGCTCTTCTCGTTCTGCTCCCCTAACTTGCTTTCCTGCACACCCTCCTCCCCTGAAGTCGAGGCCTGAGAGACAGAAATTGGGCTGGAACTAATTTAATGGCTGAGTGACCTCACAGTAGAGAAACAGCCGGATCCTAATAGGGGTCTTTGTCTACATTTCCACCCTGGCTGGTAGCATGCCAGTCAAGAGTCAAGCTAGAGACACAGGTGGAAGCGATTAGACCTGTCATAAGGTTTGAAAAATTGATTCTGGAGGCGAAGTGAATAGATTGAACTTGACAGTGTTGTCCTAAAGATTCTAAGGGAAAATTCTGTAGTTTAATTTGAAATCCCTTGATTATTCATTAGCTTTCCAGATGGCTTTTGTTGATGTTTTACATATTAATGCCTGTATTGTGTTATTGGTGTTCTCTTAATGTGCACATAGGTAATGAGTATAGAATAAATACAAGGGTAAGTGTCCCAAATTAATGGGATGTTGGTATAATTGTGAAATAAAGGGTTTTTAAGAAATTGATTGCTTTGGAATAATTAGTGTGAGCTTTTTTTGTAGGCCAATTTGGTACTTTTAAAGTGAAAATTATTGGAGAATTTTAAAGAAACCTTCATCTTAATGTTTACTTCTAAATTGAGCTTTAGAATATAACTCCAGCCTTTGACTCTAGAGGTCACGACTGAAGGGCTGGCTATTCTGGCAAGTTCTCCATCAAATGCTTTTTTTTTTTTTTTTTTTGCCCCAATTCAACACCTGAGTAAATTAACCTTTCACATGCCACACTCCTGGTATTGAATTATGAAGTGGCCCATTATTTCCCAGAGATGCCTCCACATTAATTTTTAGTGCTTTAGGATGTTTGCTTTCACATTTTGGGGCTGAATTTTTTTAACTGGGGTAAACTCCTTGTGTGATGTGCCATTTTGTGCTGGTTTCAGCGTGTGCTGTCTAGTGGGCAGTTTCATTAGAATTGGACCTTCTTTGTCTTTCTCCTATTGCTAAGTGACATTTAACTGGAATAACTGGAAGCATCCCAGGTTTAACGGTTCAGAAGAGTGAGGTAGAAACTCACTGTCCAGAGATGCCGTGTGAGCAGTGACCATCACTGGATCCAGGGGTACAAAGGATGGGCTGCCCAGCCATGACGGTGTTTCTGCCGTGTCCCCCACTCCCCCCCCNTTCGTCTGGAGACTTCTTCCAAACACACAGCACAGTCTTTTCATGTTCTCGATGGCGGTTCCTTAATCTTTTGAGGCTATACCAGATTTCCAGAAAAATCAGAGCAAAACCAGACAAAACCAAAAACAAAAACCCTAGACACGATGGTAAAGTATCCATTGTGGGAAGTATTTGCAGAAACACTTCGTTCGCCATGGTTCACTCATTTCTAATTGCTGAGGATAGACTCTTGGTTTGACCTAGGGGCTTATTAGATCTTGGGGTGGGGGATTCCTGTCCTGGGTTGGAATTCCAGTTCTGCCTTTTACTACATGAGTGACCTTGGGTAAATCAGAAACCATGCAAGCCACGGTTTCTTCATCCGTGCAGTCGCTGGTCACAGTCTTTGCTTTCTTCCTCATTTTTTCTTTTTAAATTCAGTTGCTCAACTAATTTCTTTTCAGCACCAACCGTGTGCAGGCCTTTGCAGTGGGCTCTGGGACCTGGTGGGGAAAGACAGGAGACACATGAGCCCTTTCTTCCAGGAGCCTGCATCCGCCCCAGGATCTGGAGAGGATGTTCTTTTTTTTTTTTTTTTTAAGATTTTATTTATTTATTTGACAGAGAGAGAGAGATCACAAGTAGGCAGAGAGGCAGGCAGAGGGAGAGGAGGAAGCAGGCTCCCTGCTGAGCATGGAGCCCGATGCGGGACTGGATCCCAGGACCCTGAGATCATGACCTGAGCCGAAGGCAGAGGCTTTAACCCACTGAGCCATCCAGATGCGCTGGAGAGGATGTTCTGAGACTCGTCTGCAAAGCTCTCAGCACAGAACAAAACCAGCTCATACTGATCGCGCTCACTCTTAAACTTCGTTGTAATTCATTGTTTCTTTTGAGCTCTTCAGTGGTAGTGCTGTGAGTGTCCGTGAAACGAATCAGCATTGTCTTCGCCCCAGCTTGTAATATGTGTTTTCTTGGGGTGGAGTTTTCGTGGAAGATTTTGGCAGTTTTTCTCTTCATGCAAGAAGCATGAAGGCTCATCACGAGTTACTTTTTTTTTTTTGCCAGAAATGTGTTGTTTTAGTCCAGCTTTTCTTGAAAGATGAGAAAACATAGTCAGTTGTCTGTGTTTGTGTTACCCTTAAAATATGTAGAGCCAGTTACCCCCCCTTTTTAAATCAAATTTATTCTTTTTTAAAATCTTCACAGTTTATCATTTTCACACATAACAAAAGTCATTTGGTAAGAGCCAGACTTCGACCCCTTGAACGTTTTCTTCAGGCCCACGATCTGCCTTGTGCATCACCCACATCTTCCTTGAGCCCCCGAACCTCTTGCGCTGGTCGGAATTGCGTGCGTTTGATGTCGCTGGATGGTCTTGAGTTGTGTCAAACACCTCTGATACTTACTACTCTGCAGAACTGCTTGCCGGATACCGCACTTGATATTCATTTTGTCAGATGCCTCTATTATTTCAAACGAGAGATAAAATACCACAAAGGGTAATAAAGCAAGGTTTGGGGCTGGAAAAGGCCTTCATTAAGAAGGTGACAGCCAATTCCCTAAACTCGTTTTTCCCCGCTTCAGGTGCGTCTTAGAGAGAAAGCCGAGGGCTAGCTGCCGTTGAGAAGTCAGCCCCGTCCTGTGACGGTTGGGAATGTCTTCACTCCCAGTTATTGAGTGCAGAGGAGTGATTTCTTAGTGACCTGTCCTGGGAGGGCCCAGAGTGGGCAGATCAGAAATCTGGCTTACACTGGGCAGGGCATCCCAGGATCCCAACAGCATCTCAGGCCCCTGAGCGTTGTTGGCGAAGTCCATGACTTCTCATCTTACAATGACCCAACTGTCGTGATGCCCACTCACAGGAATGGCACTCGTGTTGAGAGGGTCAGAGGGAGGGGTGAAGTGGTGGCCCTTGCCTCCGTCTCCGACGTGGAGTGGGTGAGGGGTGCTCTCTCCAGATGGAAACTGCTGAGAGCTGCCTCCTTGGAAATGGCAAAAATGAAGGTTGAGAATGTGTCCCCGGGTTCTCATGCTGGACAAATTGGATGACAAGAAAGCAGCATTTTGAAAACTTGGTGATGTGACAACGTGGACAGGACATCTTGGTAATGAGAGAAGTTGGACGGAGAAAGATTAAGTACTCTGTGATATCACTTCTATGTGGAATCTAAAAAAGCCCGACTCCTAGGAACAGAGGTAGAATTGTGGTTACCAGGGAAGGGGGTGGGGGGTGGGGGACTGGAACAGGTGTTTAGGGCACAGCCTTACAACGAGAAGTCCTTAGGCTCTCAAATAAGTCCTCATGACCTAATGCACAGCCCAGTGAATGTAGACAACAGGACCACATTGTAATCATCAAACTTACTTCAAGACTGGAACATAACTACTCCAACCACTGAAAAGAAAGGATAAGTAATGTGAGGGGCGCCTCGGTGGCTCGGTCAGTGGAGCGTCCCACTCTTGAACTCAGGATTGTGAGTTCGAGCCCCGCATTGCACACGGAGCCTACTTAAAACAATGAAACAAAACGAAACAGAAAGCCAGAAATGATAAGTAATGTATTAGAGATGCCAATTATCGCCCTGATAGCAATCATACTATATATGTCAATATATCAAATTAACATCTACATCTTCGATTTATATACTGTTCTATGTCAAATATACTTCAGTTAAAAAAAGTAAAAAAGCAAGAGAAGATGAAACTCAGTTTATGAGTTAACATTAGTTTCTACGTGGAAAAATTTTAAATATTCTTCGAATTTGGTGTCTGTGATCATTCAGGTGTGGCCACTTACCTGTATACACGGGAGGGAGGTAGAGGCAGAGCTCTGGGTTCAAACGTTTGTTTTAGTAAAAATGTGTTAGGTGATCACGCAGATCTTCTTCCCCTCACCCTGTTCTGCATACCTCTGCCCCATTCCCATTTCTCCCCTGGCTTGGCTCTGTGACTCACCTAGAAAAACTTCTGTTTTTCTTTCACATAAAAACACTTACCTGCTTTGGAGGTGAGGGTTGATTTGCTTTCATCTGCCCCTTTAAAATCTTTTACACACCTACCATTTGTCCAAACACACTCGAGCTCTGAAATGCCCTTGTTCCTGCTTTCTGTTTTGGAGAGAAGCATGTTCTGTTTCTGCATGAGGGGTATTCCGTCACCCTGAGACCCAGACACCGCATTTTTTCTGCATTGCACAAGGGGTCATTCATCATTTTCATTTTTCGTTTGGCTCTCCCACAAGAGTATTCAAATTAGTGAGAAGGAAAAGGATGAAGTCATTGCCTGGCAGAGAAGTATTTTCTCGGGATGTGGGAAGGGTAGAGGAGACAAAGAGAAGAGGAAGGGATTATGATGAGGTCTGTCCCTCCCTCTTTTTCTAGCTTTTGGTTCCAGTGGTCACCTGGATGCTACTGTGGTTCTCATGGGTTAAAATTGGGTAATATGTGTGTACAGAAGTTACCCAAAAATGAAACTACACAGTGGGGTGGCAGGGTCAGTCACCTTGGAAACTTAGGCTGAAATATTATCTGTGTCGTTCCCACACACCAGCTGTGTGATGTTGGGTGAACCACCCGAATTCTCTGGATCCGTTTCCTTATCCGTAAAACGAGAGGGTTATACTAGATGTGTGGCTTAATTTTTTATGTATCTATTTTAAGCAGTAAAGCCCCTTTTTACATGAACTACCCACCCTATACAGATGGGGCTGGGAAGCCTTCTGGATCCCAAGTCCCTCAGGGCACGGGTGTGGAGACCACTGGCCAAGAAAGTACCCAAGTTCCTGCCACCTGGACACTCAGGCCCAGCTGACCGGGACAGTTAAATCTTAATGGCAGGCTGACTGGTTGGCTGGACTTTCTTTCTTCTTCTTCTTTTCTAATTTTAATTTTAAGTAATTAATTTCTTTAAAAAGATTTTATTTGTGTATTTAGAGAGAGGGTGTGTGAGCGGGAGAAGAGAGCGAGAGAGAATCTCAAGCAGAGTCTGCACTGAGCGTGGAGCCTGACGTGGGGCCCGATCCCAGGACGCAGAGATCATGACCTGAGTTGAAATCAAGAGTCAGATCCTTCACCCGAAACCACCCAGGCACCCCTGGACTGTTTCTTTTTATACCCTGCCTTGTTCTAAGAAGATTGAAGGCAATGGGGATTTCAGTTTTTCTGTTATGAGATAAGGTCTTTCCCCTCCTGTAGGTACAACTCTATGACAACGGGATTATACTGTGTTTCTTTGGTTGTTATTATATGTCATGTCAAAGTTCTATGTGTATTGTTCATAAAACTCAGCACCATTCAGTGTCCTGACTTCTCCAGACTGACAAAGAGGACTGAGTGCCTGTGGCCCCCTCTGGGACCCAGGGGAGGCTGGGTGGGTCCCCTGCCCCTGGGAAGCTAAGTAGCTGTTGTCTCGGGGTGATTATCCGTGGTTATCCAAATGTCTACAGTGATAGATGAGTGATGTCTGAGAGGAGAAATCTCTGCTGGAGTAGCTTGGGTCTCAGACACCCAGACTCCAAGAGGGTATCTCAGCTTTGGTGGAGAATGCCCCTCAGTTCCTGAACCCCTTAGGAGTGCTCTGGGAGAGGAGGGGGGCAGTGGTGGGAATGGGGTGGGGGAGTTGGGGCAGGTGCATCGTCTTCTATGAAGTCTTGGTCAACATTTCATATTTTGAACTTTCACTGGAGCTTGCTTGGCTCATGAACACAGCCTAGAATTGGCCTGGATTTGGGGTATGGGTTGTGGGTACTTGAATGATGGTGCAGAGTTTGAGGTGCAGGATTTATCCAAGGGGATTTCGTCCTGCTTTCCTGGAGTTTTTATTTGGACTCTTTCAGTATCCTCCGTACTTCTGAAAATACCCTGTGGCACCTGCTCTTTTCTAAACTTCTCCAAAATGAAGTGTGATTTGATTTTTAACACTCTGCTCTTACCCATGAAGGTAGAGTGGGACACCTGCCTGTTGCCCGTCAGGATTGTAAATCTCTCGTGGGAACTTCCTCTTACAGAGCATTGTTTCTGCTTTTGTTTAGAGGCTCAGTTAAAAGGCTTCCTGTAGCTTTCAGCTTAGGTGGTGTTCCTTTCAGTTCCCTTCCCTTCTTTTTGTTGCCAAGTGTGGTGCCTCCCAACTGTTGAAGGTCATCAGAGGCCCTCTTGGGGTTCTGCTGCGGGTCAGTGCAGGTAGAGCCCCATGATAAGGTTGGGGGCAGGTTTACTTTTTGCTGTGGCACCTGGAAAACTGTGGTGAAAGGAGACTGAATCTGTTCAGCATGATGTGGTCATTGTTGGGATGTATGAAGTATCTGACATCTCGTAAACCTGAAAGCGGACCAACGGTGTATACCCAAACTCTCGTGGTCTCTTAGATCGGGGGGCAGGGTACCTGAAAAGCAGGACACCTGTCACCCCATGCTGCCTGAATGCCCTCTGCACTGTTTCAGACGTGTCCTAGTCCTGGATGGTGAGTAACTTTCCGGCCCTTGTTCAAGTTACAAGTATTTACTGAGCTGTTATACCTTCAGGCAGTTCATTCCAGCATCTCAGGGTGAGTGCTGTCTCCCGGGATGGGTCACTCAAAACCCACTCCATTCTAAAACGGAAATCTGGCCTTGGATCCAAGTAGAGAAAATTTATTTAGCTTTCTCCCAAATGATAGTTAAAGGATCTGTTAATTAGTTCAGAGAGTTTAAAATATTTGAAGATAGTTTTTGGCTGTTTTAATCCCCACGTCACCTTTTCTCTAAGCATCTCCAGTAACGAACATTTGGTCCCATCGCTGTGTTGGAGATGGAAACTTCGGTCTGCAGGACCAAGAGCCTTGACAATAAAGCCAGTCAAGGCACAGAAAACTAATAATTTTTTCTGAAAATATTTCTTAGCTATAAAAAGAATTCTTGGTCATTATAGAAAACTAGACAATCTAGTAATTTATACTAAGGAAATGAAAATCATCTGTAACCCCACCACCTATAAATGATCATAGTAATCTTTTGTTTTCTTCTAGTCTGTTTTCCTCCTACATGATATGTGTAAGACTGTGATTATGTTGTTTCTGAAATGATCACTTCCCAGGCAGTCGGACAGTCTGCTAAAAACACATCTTTTGTTCTGTATATGCAGTTTGACTGTGATTTATTTAAGCAATCTCCAGTGTATGGCATTATGTCATTTCCAGTGTTTTTCTATTCTAAATAATAAACATATTTCTTTGTGAGGTTCTGTATAATTCTTTAGTGACCCCATTACAATATATCTTTTCCAGAAGATAATTGGAAAATCATAAAACAAAAGCAGACGTTGATAGAAGTTGAACAGGATGAAGCTAATAATACTTGTCATTTATAATATTTCATGTTATTTCATCACTAGTACAATTATTTCACATTAGTTCATCTTTCATCCACAGCGATGTTGTGCCTTAATTAATAGCTAACATTAATTTGGCTTGTGCTGTGTGACAGGTACTATGCCTTATGTGCATTTTTCCCATTCACTTTCGCAGAACCCGAGGAGATAGGTACTGTTACAATTCCATTTTAAGAAATGAGGGAGCTATTGCTTAGAGGGTTGAAATGGCTTTGCCAGAGCCACACGATGAGTTACATGGTAGAACCAGCATTTAAAGGTGTTTTTGAGAGCCTAGATTCTTGGCCCCTAATGCTATATTACTACAGATGCTTTGCTGAAATCCTAGAGTACTAAATCTCCCATCCTTCCAACGTCTATGTATATACTAATTTTGTTGTAAAAGGAAATCAGGTTAGCTGACATACCTAGTTCTTGGGGATTTTCTTAAGTTTGTTAGGAGATTTTTGTGTGGAAAGGGGTACAGTAGGAGTCATATGTTGAAGTCCCCAGGTCTTGAGCTTACTAGTGGGATATCTTACTTGACTTATTTGTTCTTCTGTACCATTATCTGTAAAACACGGACAGTGATACCTCTGTTACTGGGCGGTGATCCAGGTTAAATACAAGGGTCTCTTTGAAAGTCCCAGTTCAGTTCCTGGTACTCAGGTAGTACTAGGTACTCTGTAGTAGTAATTTCCTTATTTCCTTGAATTTCAGTGGGGATAGGACATCTCTAGTTAGTACAGTTTTCTTTGAAAATTACAATGGCGTGTTTCTTTTAGCTTCTCGAGCTCACAGTAATCCTCCAAAGATCAGCCATATGAATTTAATTAGACCTTCCTCATGTTCTCCAGTTCTGTGGACTTGAAAATAGAATAATAATAATTAACCAATTCGAAGAAGAGAGGAAAAGACTGAGAAAAAAAGTAAGCCTCGGGAACCTGTGGGATAATCTAAAAATATCCCATATATAATAATAGGCATCCCATGAGAAGAGAGACAGAATGAGGCAGAAAGAAATATTTGAGCAAACAATGGCCAAATGAGCTCCCAAATTGGTAAAAGACACGAATTGACAAGTTCAATATGTTAGCAAACCCCGAGCAGGATAAAGCTGGTGAAAATACACCTAGGCCCATCAGAATCAAACTGCTGAAGACAAAGATAAAGGGAAAGTACTGAAAGCAGCCTGAGGAAAACAACACTTTACATGCAGAGGAATGATGTGTTGAATGTGCATGATTTCTCATCAGAAGTCATGGAAGCCTGAAGAGAGTGGAATGGTATTTTTAAAGGGCTTCAAAGAAAAAAACCCATCAACCTAGAATTCTACACCCAGCAAAAATAGGCTTCAACAATGAAGGCAAAACACATCCCCAGATAAGAGAACACCAAGACAGTTTGTTATAGTGCAGATCTTCTGGGTAGGATGCCAACGGGAGTTCCAGAGGGCAAGGGGAAATATACCAGAGAGAAACTTGGATCCTTTGAGAGGGGACAAAACGCCAAATGTCTGAGTAAATTTAAAATACTTTTCCCCACTTAATTTCTTTAAAACATATATAAGTATTGGGGTGCCTGGGTCACTCAACTGGTTAAGCGTCTGCCTTCAGCTCAGGTCATGATCTCAGGGTCCTGGCATCGAGCCCCACATCAGGCTCCCTGCTCAGCGGGGTGTATGCTTCCCCCTCTGACCTTCACCCAGCTCATGCTCTCTCTCTCTCTCAAATGAATAAATAGAATCTTTAAAAATATATATGACTGTTTATTTTTTTAATTTTTATTTATTTATTTATTAAAGATTTTATTTGTCAGAGAGAGAGAGTGCTCACAAGCAGGGGGAGTAGCAGGCAGAGGGAGAAGCAGGCTCCCTGCTGAGCAGGGAGCCCGATGCAGGACTTGAACCCAGGACCCTGGGATCATGACCTGAGCTGAAGGCAGTCACTTAACCAAATGAGATACCCAGGTGCCCCATATATGACAGTTCAAAGCGAGGATTATCACATTGTCCTGCATAATCTTGTGTATGCCAATGTCGTATGTGTGACAACTCTAGCATAAAGGACAGCAGAAAGGGGCTAAATGGAACCATGTGTAGTAGCAGTATTTCTACATCTGATGTGAAATGGTATGAACTTGGTAGGTGTGTAAATTAAGCATTTATATTGTAATCCCTGGAGTAACCACTGAAAAACATGGGCAAAGGGGCAGCTGGGTGGCTCATTTGGTGAAGTGTCAGGTCATGATCTCAGGGTCATGAGATCGAGTCCCATGTCAGGCTCTGGGCTCAGCAGGGAGTCTGCTTGAGTTTCTCTCTCTCTCTCTCTCCCTCTGCCCCTCCTCTTTCTCTCTTTAAATAAATTAATTAAAAGAAATCTTTAAATACATGAGGCAAAGAGTTATAGCTGAAAAACCAATAGATAAATTAAAATACCCAAAAAATCCAAAGGAGGCAACAAAAAAAGGAATCTTGGAGTGAAAAATAGAAGGGAAAACAAAAAATGAACAAAGTGGTAGGCCTAATTCAGCTAAACAATAATCAACTAAGCACTGTGGTTAAAAGTCAGAGTGTCAGAATGGATACAAAAAAAAAAAAGAAAACAAGACCTGAGTATATATTCTCTTTAAGACATGATTGATTATAAAGACATAAGAAGGTTAAAAGCAAAAGGATGGAAAAAGACATACCACGCAAACAGCGAGCTTAAGAAGGCTGGGGTGACTTTATTAACATCCAGTAAAACAGACTTCAGGACAAAGAATTAGGAGAGATAAAGAGGGGTATTTCATAATGATAAAAGGGTCCATTTATTGAGAAGATGTAACAATCATAGATGTGTATTTACCTGATTACAGAGCTTCAAAAAAATGAAGAAAAAAAATGACAGAATTAAAGAGAAAAATGGACAAGTCCACAATAACAGTTGGAGATTTTAATGCCACTTTTTTTTTTTTCTAAAGATTTCATTTATTCATTTGACACAGAGAGAGAGATCACAAGTAGGCAAAGAGGCAGGCAGAGAGAGAAGGAAGTAGGCTCCCTGCTGAGCAGGGAGCCCTATGTGAGGCTCGATCCCAGGACCCTGAGATCGTGACCTGAGCCAAAGGCAGAGGCTTTAACCCACTGAGCCACCCAGGCACCCTAATACCGCTTTCTTAACAGATGGTGGAACAACTAACCAAAAATAGTGAAAAACATAAAAGATCTGAATAACACTATCAAATCCCGTCACTTAATTGGTGTTAATAGAACATGACATCCAGCTGAATGCACGTTCTCTTCAAGTGCACATGGTGTATTTACCAAGATAGATTATATCCTGGGCCATAAAATATGTCTCCATAAAAACAAAATGATTGAAATCACATAGAGCAAGTACTTTCTCTGTCTACAATGGAATCAGATGAGAAGTTAGTACAAAAATGTATCTGGGAAAATCACAACTATTTTAAAATTAACACACATCTAAATAATCTATGGGTCAAGGAAGAAATCACTATAGAAATTATAAACTTTTCTGAAGTTAAGGAATATCTAAATAAATAGAGATACCATGATAGTGGAAGGGAAGACTTAGTATTAAGATGCCAGTTTGCTTTAAATTGATTCAATACAAGTTTAATAAAAATCGCAGGAGGTGTTTCATTAGAAATGTATAAGCTGATGCTAAAATTTACATATAATTTACATAAAAATGCAAGGACACTATAATAAAGTAATATTGATCAAGAACAAAGTTGGAGAAATCATATTCTCTGACTCTAAGACTTACTGTAAAATTGTTGTAATCAAAGCACATGGTATTGGCATTGACAAGACATAGATCAATAGAACAGAATATTTCAGAAATAGACCTACCCTTCATTGGCCATTTGATTTTTGACATAAGGTGGCAAAGCAATCCAACAGAGAAAGGGAAGTCTTTTAAGAAATGGTGCTGGTTGGGGCGCCTGGGTGAAGCGTCTGCCTTCAGCTCAGGTCATGATTTCAGGGTCCTGGGATAGAGCCCCTGCTGCCCCCACCTGTTGGGCTCCCTGCCTAGTGGGAGGCCTGTTTTTCCCTCTCCCTCTGCCTTCCCCCTGCTTGTGCTCTCTCGCTCTCTCTCTGTCAAATAAATAAATAAAATCTTAAAAAAAAAAAAAGAAAGAAATGGTGCTGGCATAACTTAATACAGTCTACAGGAAAATAAGTAAATTTTAACTCCTACCTCACCTCACACACTGAACATGATTTGAGATAGGGCACAGACCTTAAACCAAGAGCTAAAATAATAATACTTCTAAAGGAAAATAGAATATCTTCATGACTTAGTGGTAGGCAGAGATTTCACAAACTGGATCCAGAAAGCAGTAACCATGAAAGAAAAGAATTGACAAACGAGACTTCATAAAAATGAAAACCCTGTGCTCTTCAAAAAGCTGGTGATGAAATGAATAGATAAGCCACACGCTGGCCACACACAAAAACCCAGTGTCTATGATACATAAAGAACGTCTACAACTCAACAATCAAATGACAAACAGCCCAGTTAAAACATTTGAACAACGCATGACCCAATAGGGATGCCAGCAGCCAAGTAAGCACATGGAAAGAACCTTAACATTTTCTGTCTTCAGGAAAACGCAAATTCAAACCAGAACGAGATACACACCACACCACTGCTGGCCCGCCACACCCACCGGATTAGCTAAAAATAGAAAAGACTGATCCCACCAAATATTGGTGAAGATGCAGAACAACCACAACTGCTAAACATCACATCGTTGGTGGGAATTTAAAATGATGCAGCCACTTTGGAAAAATGATGTGGCAGTTTTTTATAAAAGTGAACATGTACTTCCCTTCTGACCCAACAGCCCTATACCATCCTCGTTATTCACCCAGGATAAATGAAAATATGTGTCTACACAGCATCTTGTATGTCATTATTCATAGAGGCTTAATTTTTATTTTATTTAAAGATTTTGTTTATTTATTTGACAGAGAGAGATTACAGGTATGCAGAGGCAGGCAGAGAGAGAGAGAGAGGAGGAAGCAGGCTCCCTGCTGAGCAGGGAGCCCGATGCGGGACTCGATCCCAGGACCCTGAGATCATGACCTGAGCCGAAGGCAGAAGCTTAACCCACTGAGCCACCCAGGCACCCCTATAGCGGCTTAATTTTTAATAGCCCAAACCTGGAAACAACCCAAATGTCCATCAAACACATGAATGGATACATTGTAGCATATTCATACACTTGAACATCACTCTGCAAACAAAAGGATGGACTGCTGATACATGCATCAACTTGCATGAATCTCAAGAAACTTTATGCACAAAGGAGCCTTCCACCAACTAGTAGTTGTGTTTTACTCTATTTTGTGAAGTTCTAGAGCAAGCACCAGTCTGTGGTGGGAGGAAATCCAGAAGAGGGGTTGTCCCTAGGGGACAGGGGTCGAGATCAACCAGGAAGGACAGGAGGAACATTTTGACTGATGGTACTGCTTCTTGTTTCGATAGAGCTTTTAGTGACGGGGTGTATACATTTGTCAAAACCCTGCAGAGATCTTGGGGCACCTGGGTGGCATCAGTCTGTTAAGCATCCGACTTTCGGTTTTGGCTCAGTTCATCATCTCAGGGTCATGAGGTCAAGCCCTGTGTTGGGTTCCATGTTCAGTGGGGAGTCTGCTTCAGACTTCCTCCTTCTTCCTCCCTCCCCCCACCCCTTCCTTCCCCATGCTCTCTCTCTCTAAAATAAGTAAATAAAATCTTAAAAAAAAAAACCAAAAACAACCCAACCGATCTTAAAATATCACTGCAGGTAAGTTTTACATACAAACTAAAATATTGAATTCTAGTTAAATGCAGGCTTAAGTCTTAAGAGGGGGGATATCTGAAATTGATGTTGAAATGGACAGAGCAGTGAAATGGATGCACAGTCTAGTTGATAGATACGTACCAGCAAGTATAATAGAGTATTAATAGGAGCGTATCACTGGAGGGTACATGAGTGTTCACTCCAAAATTTACCTTTGCCATAATGTACCCTTATTTTTTGTAATAAGTGACTCACTGTGGAAGAATTGTAAAAATAGTCACGACACTATACTTAAAATGAATTTACGAAAATTGCAGTTCTTTAAACACTTGGTTGTACATGAAAGTCGTATCGTAAAAGGAAATGCGTGTTGTTTCCTGCATTCCTTGTCTTCTTTCTTTTGCTCAAATGTGCACAGTTTTCTCCCCTTCCTTGAACAAAGTAGCTTATGGTATATGAAAAGTATGAAGTTAACACCAAAGTGTTCCTCCTGGTGACTTGCTGGATTATTTACTCCTTAGGTATTGGGTATTCTGAGTACTAAAATTTAAAACAAAAATCACAGTCTGTATTCTCGTTTTCTGAAATCCCAGTGGTCTAATTTCTCTTTATTTATGCCCCTAGTGAAAATATTTTAAAAATCTAAATTTGTCTGCACATAAAGTTTTCATTTCTCACACCTCGTATCGTCCAGCCTGCTGTCATGGCCTTTACAAGCGTGTGCTGAGTAGGAGGCTCCCTGCTGGGCACACGGCGAGTCTCAGGGTTGCCGTAAAGTGTTCAGCCTTGTGTTAAAAAGAGAAGATATAATTAGCAGCGTTCTCGTTATTTAAAATATTCTCATTAATGTATATTCTGATGTAATTTTACTCCACAGTTGCTCAAAAGAGCCTCTCCAAGGCTCTAGCCGGAGGCGGGTGAGGGGGGTAGGTGCCGAATTCCCTTCGTCCTCAGATGCTGTTTTCCAGACCCTTCTGCCAACGTCCTTTCAGACAGTCATGGCAGACCTGGGGGGGGGTTGGCCTTCTTCTCTCAGTGTTTGGATTTTAGTCTTGGGTCTCTCTAGCTCATCATGTTATTGGGAATCCTTCTCATAACTACTCTTTAAGATAGTTCTCCTAATGGGGCGCCTGGGTGGCTCAACCGGCGAAGCGTCTGACTCTTGATTTTGGCTCAGGTCATGATGTCAGGGTCATGGGTTCGAGCCCCGAGTCAGGCTCCACGGTCAAGTTGGAGATTCCTTCTCCCTCCGCCCCTCACCCACCTTGAGCTTGAGCATGCTCGCTCTCTCTTAAATAAATCATTCTTTGAAAAAAAATTTTCTCCTCATGTGATGTTTTGTGTGAAGCAACCCCCTCGCCCTCATCTTTAAGATTTTGAGGAACAGTTTTCAACTCTGATCCCTTTAACAGTGACCTCTGGGAGGAGACTGAGGGGAAAACCCTTCTATCTCCAAATAGAGCAGCTTTGCCAGCAGCTGATTTAATGATGACCCAGGTAGCAGTGCAGCTTCTTTCTCTTTCTCGATAGTTTAGTTTTTACATTATTCATGAACTATTTTCTGGAAAGATATTTTAGGAAATGGGAAGGAGTAGTGTGCTCATTTGGGTGGAGTTCATTGTGAGTAATAACTAATAAAGGTAATGAGTGAATGGCTCATAACCACGAGAGGGACCATTTGCTGAGACTGTGTACAAGGCCCACGGATAAGAACGTTCCGAAATTTCTCTTTTACCCCCTCCCTGCTCCTCTGTGGTATTCAGACTACGTCCAAGGGGACACGGTGGTCAGATGGAGCTTGTGCGTGGGCTGGTGGTAGCCACTGTGTTCCTCACAAAATGAAAGCAGCCAGATCCTACCACGGACAGTCCTTCAAGTATCAACTTCCAAAGTCCCTGAAATGAACCGCACACGTGCTTTGGTGTGGAATTAATTTTAAAATCGCGGCAAGCAGCTTCCGGCCTACAGATTCCTTGCAGTTTGGGATTGCCATAGAGAAGTGGGGTCAAAGCTTTTATTTTAAAGGTGGGTCTCTGCTGCTCCTCTCCCTGTTCTAGTCCTCCAGAAATAAGGCTCCCTAATGGTTCATAAAGTAGCTCTACGTGGGGTGACCTTCCTTCTTTTAATAATGAGGGCACTGGATTTGATGCACTCCTTGGAGGGAGGGCTGAAGTTCTCAGCCTGTGGGAGCAACTCCGTGGATATAACACGAGATTAAGGATGTCAGCAAATTCAGAGTGAAGGCTTAACAAAATCAGGCTATGGTATCAGAAAAAGACTTCCTTACGGGGTGGCTGATTTCACAGTGCATCTGGTAAAGACCAGAATTATCGGAGGTAGTTTTTCTCTGAGTTGCATGAAACTTCTTAAGCATGGCGTCTCGTTCTCTCAGTGTTTTTCTGTGTGTGTGTGTGTGTGTGTGTGTGTGTGTGTGTGTGTGTGTGTGTGTGTGTCTTTTTAATGGCAAAGGGGGTTTTGAAAACACAATATGCAGTTTACGTGGGTAATCTGTAGAAAAGAAATGAGACTTGAAAATGAAAATCCCTTTCTGGCACATCAGGAGATAGCTGGAAGAAACTCGTCTACACCTAAACCTCTTTCCCCTAAAAAATGGACTCAGGTCATTAAAGAAAAAAAAAAAAGTTGTAATTTTGCCCTTAAACATTTCAGCTGAGGCATGAATCTGAGGAGTCAGAGCCCAGACACAATCTCTCCAGTCTCTCCATTTTTCATGGGAAGAAAAGTGCAGCTTGCAGGGAGGAGGGGCGCCCCCCCTCCGCCCCCGCCCCACGCCGCCTTCTCCCCTGTTCCTGGCCTGGGGGGCTGGGCTGCTCCCAGGATCTGGAGACCCCCAGACAGGCAGGACCACACTCCATTGAGACAGGCACCCCTTGTGAAGGTGTGGGTGGCAGGCAAACAATCTTTCCTTGATGCTTTTCTCCATTACAGTTTTTATTTGGTTGTCATTTTCATTCTGCTTTGTGGAAAGATGTATTTGCTAGAGTTACGTTGGGATCAAAATATAAGCTCCGTGGAGAATTTAGAGGAAGGATGTCATTGGTACTGAAAATCATAAAATTGTTTAGATTGTTTTCATTTTTCAAATGATAGCTGTTATACACGAATATATTTTGCTTTCATAAAATTAAACATTGCAACTAAGGTTAAAATTCACCACAGTCCTTCTCTCGTTTGCCCTGGCACTTCCCATCCCTCTATAATTGCTGTGGGGTGGTTGATCTGTCTTTTCCAAGGTTTTCCTATGTACTGTTACGTAACAGGTGTCTGACTCTATGCTTCTAAATTGAGATAAAAGTCTAAGTGGCTGTATAGCGGAGATACCCAACAACAATTTGGCTGTAAAAGAAAGGCATTTAGTTCTGCCCCATGCAAGAATTCAGGATAAGTAGCCCAGGTCATTGGGCTGCCGTGTTCCTTGCAGTCATTCAGGGACCCAGGCTGAAGGTGGCTCTGTGTCTGTTAACACATGGCTTTCTAGGTCAGTCTGGTCATTGCTATCCCAGCTGGTGGGAATGGCAAAGGGGTGGAAATAGAGGGCCAGAGATTTTCTCTCAAACAGGCCTAGAGTGGCACGCACTGACCGTCCTTTGGCAAGAGCCTGGTCCCTGGCAGCTCGGCCGAAAGGAGATGCAGGGGGAGCCGGGAAGAAGGATGAATAGATTTGGGGGCACTGCTCTCTGTCTTTGCTGCTGCATTATTCTGTCATTCACCAGGCATCTTGGAGACTCACCTGTTAGAGTGTTTCCTTTTTGCTGCGGAATGATATTCCACAGCAAGAATAGGCCACTTTTGTTCACTCGTTTCCTAATAATGCATTGTTAGCTGATTTCTACCGTTTGCTCTTAGATTTGGTGTTGCAATGCCCAGTGCATCACACTAATTGTTATGGACATGCGCGATGTTTCTCTCCCGTGGGAGCTGGGTCGTTGGGGTGTGTCTTTAGCCTGTTAGCTTTTCTTTCTTTCTTTCTTTCTTTCTTTCTTTCTTTCTTTCTTTCTTTCTTTCTTTCTTTCTTTCTTTCTTTCTTTCTTTCTCTTTCTTTCTTCTTTCTTTCTTTCTTTCTTTCTTTCTTTTTAAGATTTTATTTATTTAATTGACAGAGAGATCACAATTGCAGAGAGGCAGGCAGAGAGACAGGAGGAAGCAGGCTTCCTGCTGAGCAGGGAGTCCGACTCGGGGCTCAATCCCAGGACCCTGAGATCATGACCTGAGCCGAAGACAGAGGCTCAGCCCACTGAGGGTGCCCCTAGCCTGTTAGCTTTTCTTAAACTGCCTACCAAACCCAGTGGATACGCCAGTTTACACTTTGGCCCTTGGGATTTGAGAGAACCTATTTCTGTGCAGTGGCCTGTCGGCTGATTCTTGCATTTTAATTCTGACAACAAGGGAGGCGAACAGCACCCTCCCTGCCCTGCCCCCCCCAAAAGAAAAATGAAACACTGAGATGAAAGTTCTTTGGAGAAGTATTTATTACTGAGTCATTTCGTTAGAGCAGAACACTTTTTGTTTTTTTTTAAACTACTCAACTTTTTGGCTTTGTTTTATAGCCAGCGTCTAATACTCATTTATTTCTACTTAGTTACCCAATTTAGTAACGATTTAAAAATCTGTGGTTGAAGATGATAGTTAAAGATGAAACCGAATTATTTAAAGGAAATGAAAGTTACCTTTTGATTTAGAACCAGCTGCCTTTAGAGCAAGATTGCTTTTGAGGAATTTATGACCGAAGGAATGTGATCCTTGTGTTTCCGTTGTGGATTTGCTCAAATCATGAGAACAGTCATCTAGATTGGAGGAACTGCGCCTTTCACAGACCGGAGCGGGAGATGCAGGCGCGGGCATAGCCTTAGCTTAGGCCTGTGCGCTCAGCTGCACGGCCGTGAGCCGGAGCTCGCCCAGTTCTGTGCTGTATTGCCTGACACACTTCCTTACACACCACCCTCCTGTAAAGTGCGGTAACACAGCCGAAAATGGGTGTTTAATCAGAGAAGCATGTTTACGGTCACCTGCGTGTTTGCCGACGTCTTTATTTGCCAGCGTGAATTTCTTAAATTTCATTTTGAAAGGCAGATTAATTTCTTCCAAGTGTCAGGTGACCGATGTGATGTCGTTTTCGGCGTTTCTGCCTTTCCCTTCCCCCGTCCCTTCCCCCTCCCGCTTCCCAGAAACTTCAGTGCGTTATTACTCCGCGCTACTAACCAAACTAATTTTGTCCAGATTGAAAGGTTATAAAATCTATGCAATTCAGGCTCGCAAAAGTAAGATAGCACATGTGAATTCAAGAAGCTGTTGGTTATGAAGCTCTTTTCCTTTCTGAAAGGAAAGCAGTTTTAAGCTTCGTTGAACGGATCTATGAAAAAGGTCGAGTATTATTTTACAATAGTTTTAGACTTTCATGACTGGAAATTAAATACAGCAGTTTTAGAGGTATATTTTACTTGAACTTTTACAAGCTCGGGCCATGTTTTTATTAAAAAATCGGACTCAGCACCTTAGACGGAGTACAATACCAGATGCGAGATACGAGGGAAGTTCCTGGGGCCATCTGCTTACTGGGTATTGAAAACTTGTGTGGTAGCTGATGTCAGATCAAGTGCGTATGAGAGGGAATAATTGTGAGCTATGAGACCCCATCGGGATGAGGGTGATGGAATGGTCAGAACCTTCTATCCCATTTACTGTTCCCTTGGAAAATCTGGGACTGCAAGGATGGCCCTCGGCTTTCAGACGAAGTAGAGCAGAACACGGGGTGCCAGGACGGAGAGGAGATTCTGGGGTGCAGTGAGGGAGAAGCAGGGGTGGCGAGGAGACAGCCGAGGAAGGTGAACGGTTCCGGTCCGTGTACTTTCCATGGGGCAGGCGGCAGGATTCCGATGCGTGGAGCTTCGCTCGGTTTTTTGTTGTTGTTTTTAAAGCCCTTCCTGGTCTTTTTGTCTTTTCACCCTTTTTCCGTCCTTGCTTCATCCTGGCTTCCCTGTCTGTTCTTGGTGTCTGTCATGGGAACAAAGCCTCCTGTCCAGGTTGGCCCGGAGCAGTGGACCAGGGCTCTGCAGACACGTGCCTTGGAGAAGGGGTCTTGCAGTGGCGCCTTCTGGGCTCCGCGCGTGGGGAGGGTTCAGGTTTCAGACCCTCAGCCTCCGTGCGGACTCCTGCCCGAAATCCAGGCCTGCGGTAGGACATCAGGTGTGTTTTACCCCTACCCACGCACCCACCCACCCTTTTTGTTATGGATGGAGGCTTGCCCGGGCTGCAGCAGCCTCCGGGGAGGCCAACACAAGCGCAGTGTGAAATACAGAGGTGAGAAGGGGCATGCCGCTGGGTGGCGGTTCCTTTGGCTCCTCGGGTGGTTTCCGGCCCTTTAGACCAAATGCGAAGAGAACCTAACCGGTCCGTCAGCTGACATCATTCAAAAAGGTTCTTTGATGATAGATAAGGGTGTGATTTTTGGCAAATGCTTTGGAAGGAGTTTAAAGAATGGAGTGACCTTGCTGCAATAAAAGCCCTTCAATTTCCCCATACTTACCTATGTGAATCAGGTTTCTCAACGCTTAAGCTACAAGAATGGAACGTAGGGATGTACTCCCGTTGTTTCCCGCCTCATAAGCAATAAGTAACCTCCAGCCAGGGATACAGTAAAGAAGGGCCCATTCATTTCTTAACATAGGTAGTAACAGTGGATTCCAAGCTTTTATGTGTGATGTTTTTATCGAAATTTGAAGCATCGATATGTTGATCAGTTCTGTACTATGGATAATTATAACTATAAATCAGCCTACAGTAAAAAATTTTTAATACTTCGGTTTATGGTCATAGGAAATAAAACAATTAAAAATGTCAATTTTTACATATATATCTTTATTGTAGACAAATAAAGCAGGGAGGTTAAGACTTTCAAGCATGAGATAATTTTATTAGGTTGAGATTCTGGAGCGGAAATGGAAATTTGTTGATGGAGAAAAAGGAATAAAAATTTCTGACTGATGAAGTTTGTTCATGTACTATTTATTTATTTATTTAGATTTTATTTATTTGAGAGAGTGAGAGAGAGCACAAGCTGGGGGTGGGATGGCAGCAGAAGCAGAAGGAGAAGCAGGCTCCCCACTGAGCAGGGAGCCCGATGCAGGGCTGGATCTCAGGACCCCGGGATCATGACCTGAGCCAAAGGCTGATGCTTACCCAACTGAGGAACCCAGGCATCCTTGTTCATATACTTTTTAAATAGATGATGGTGGGCAACACATTTTTGTGGTACTTCGATTCCTTGGAATACATTTAAAAGAGTGTTGTAATAATCCTATTTAAAATATCCATTTCTGCCCTAAGCCAGAAATTCCATTCTTTGCAACTATCCAAGCTTCTACTGAAAACCTTCAGATGTCAACTTAAAAATACACGAGACATAGTTTTTTGTAACTTTTTAGGGTGATATGCAAGCTAAAGGTTTGAAGACCACTGTTCTGGGGCACATAGCAGAGTTCCCCAAGTTCTCGTAGCATTTCTTAACCCCGTGGGAGGGGTTTGAAATGCACTCTTTGGTCTTCAGCAGTAAAACTTCTCCAGGAAGAAATAATACAAAGAGAATATTGAATGAGTTTAGGTGGTGGTTTTATAGTGACTTTTGGTTCTCATAACTTTGCTGAAAAAAATCTATGGGATGTTCAGGGAGGCAGTCTTTCCAGTGATCTTCTTTTCAGCCCTAGGTCTGCCTACGACCCTGCCCGTGACCCTGTGACTCCTTTCAGTTTCACTAAAACACCTGCCATGTCCTCATCCTGGACCTTGGAAAGTGCTGTTCCCACTGCTTAAATGTCTTCCCCACTATTTCCTATCTGCTTCACGCCCGCCGGCCAAGCTCGGTCCGTGGTCTGCCCGGGACGCCTCATCTGTGTCCCCGGGTAGCGTCAGGAGCTCTGTCCTTCGACCCACAGGCATCTCCACACCCCAGCGGCGCCCGTGTGCTGCGGCTCCCTGTGCTCACCCAGGGGCAGGATCTGTGTTCTGTTTGTGCCACCTCAGGCCTGGGAGACGAATGAGCCCTCGTATTGTGGTTGCATGTGCATTTTTGGCCCGTGGGATGTGGGGAATTTGTGGCAGGTGTTGACTTAGGGATGTAGCTTGGCTTGGTGGAAAGAATTGTCCAGAGACCTTGGGCTTCACTTCATCCATCACTGAGTAATTGCTCTGGCTTTGGCGAGCCACCTGGCCCTGCCTCTGCCTCTGCCTCCTTCTCCTGTCTGTCAAACCTGTACGTGCTTGATTAGAGGTTCTTTCCCCCCCATCGGGGTCTGCAAGCTGAGATCTGTAGGGCGCCCCGGTGGTGGCAGGGAAGCAGGAAAACACAGAGGCCAGGAAGGTGAGACACACGGATGCCGAGCATTTCTGAGCTGATAGGGCAGGATGGGGGATGTGAAAGGGTACGGAAAGTCTTAGCAACTCGTGTGAGGGAAAACAGACCTGTTCGTAAGCACACAAAAGATGCTCAACATCATTAGGCATCAGGAACTGCGAATCAAAACCACAAGGAGGTACCACCTCACACCCTCTGAGATGGCTTTGCTAAAGAGACACACAGTAACAAGTGTCGGCGAGGGTGTGGAGGAATTGGAACCCTCCTACACTGCCAGTGGCAATGGAAAATGTGACAGTGGCTTTGCAAAACAGTCTGGCGGTTCCTCCAAAGATTAAACCTAGAGTTCCCATATGACCCAGCATCTGGACTCCTAGGGATCTATCCAAGAGAAATGAAACATACATCCACATGAAAACCAGTACGTGGATATATATATATAGCAATATTATTCATAGTAGCCAACTGGTGGAAACAACCCAAGGCCCATCAGTAGATGAATGCATTCATGAAATGTGGTCCGTCCATACAACAGAGTGTGATTCAGCCATAAAAAGAAAGGAAGCCCTGAGTATATCACCAAACCACCATCATTATATAATTCCAGAATATTTTTATCAACTCCCCTGCAAAATAACCCCGTGCCCATTCATGAGCATTCAATCCCTGTATCCCCCAACTGCCAACCCCTGGCAATTACTAGTCTCGCTTTCTGTCTCTATGGATTAGCCTTCCCTGGACGGGTCACATAAATGGGATCCTATGATGCGCAGTGTTCCGTGACTGGCTTCCTTCACTCGGCAGGGTGGACTTGAAAACATTATAATCATATAATGATGGTGGTTGTACGACTTTGAGGATATGTTAAAAGCCACTGAACTGTGTGTACACACACACACACACACACACACACACACACACACACACACTCAACACAACTTACCAAGGTTATTTCCCAAATACTTAACTGCATTTGTTGGTTTCTGTTTCCCTTTCCTGCAGCCTTCCTCTAGCCTGCTGCACTGTTGTTATTTGGAGACACCCCTGTGCCGCCATCGGGGGACAGTGCTTTGTGTCTCTTCCGTGAGGTTCCCTCTTGCACGGATCGCAAGGCTGCCTCCTTTTTGATTTACTTCCCAGTTTTGTAGGAGTCAGCAAGTTAAGAGAACTTTATTGAGCATTTTGATGTCCTAAGGGGCTTTCCAGTGCCTCCGCCTTCCTCTTATTGGGCAGGTGAGGGAGCCACGGCCAGAGAAGGTCAGTGGATGCATCGCTCACAAGTGATCATGCCTCCCTCTCTCCTGCCCTCCTGCCTGACGGTGCAGAATCCGGCTGGTGACGTGGGTCTCGGTCAGCGCCGTCTCCAGACGGGGGCCTCCCTGCTGGGCCGGTGGAACCTGGGGTCATCTCCTCTCCGGGGCATCCGCGCCTCCTCCTGGGTCGCCACTGTGGCTCTAGGTGGCAGCTGGTGCTGGCCTCTCGGGGCAGGAGCCCCGTGCCTTCTATTCCCTTTTGTCTTTGACAGTGTTGTTTTTTTGTTGATTTGTTTCTGTTTTTTTTTTTTAAGTTTTTCTTTAAATTCCAGTTAGTGAACATACAGTTGTCCTTGACACTTTTAACTCTCTGTCGTGTGGCTTCACGTGGTACCCACGGCTCCAGCCCCGTCACCCGAGCCGTCCGGCGCCACGCATGTGCGGGGACCTCAGTGTGACTGCGGAGTCTGCTGGGACCTTCCTGAGCAGCGCCTTGCTTTCCATTTCCGTTTTGCGATACTTCAAAGGTTCTCTTTTGAAATCAAGGTCAGTGTCAGGATTGAGCCGTTGCTAACGTTTTGCCACGTTTGCTTTCTCTTTTGCACTCAGTGAGTAAATAAATACGTGTGTGTGTGTTGTGTGTGTGTTGTGTATGTGTGTTTGTGTGTGTGTGTGTGTGTCCCTCTTGCACCGATGTGCTAAGAACAAGACCTTCTGTTCATGTAGCTACAGCACAGTCGTCACACTCAGCGCGTCTAGTGTTGGTACAATGCCGTTTTCTAACGGTGTGCGTTCACATGTTGCCCGTGGTCCCAGGCGTGTCCTCTGTGGTCACCTGGCCCTATTCCAGGATCTCTC
This sequence comes from Ailurus styani, assembly GCA_002007465.1. Classification (NCBI taxonomy): domain Eukaryota; kingdom Metazoa; phylum Chordata; class Mammalia; order Carnivora; family Ailuridae; genus Ailurus; species Ailurus styani. The sequence continues at coordinate 5,384,131 of LNAC01000045.1, read as the reverse complement.
ATGACATTGACACTCGCGGTCCGGAGTCTGCTCTAACCTGGGGCACCACCGCAGCTGTCCTTTGTCATCCTGGCATTGACACCGGGAGGAACACAGGATTCAATTCAGGCGTTTGGGGGCAGGAACACAACCCGTGTGCTGTCCTGTCCTCCGAGCAGCCCATCAGCGGGCTCAGGACGCCAGCCGTCCCGCGTGGGTGAGCTTCATTTGCATCCCTTGCTGAAGGGGGCACCCACAGATCACCGTTTTCCTTTTGTAATCAATAAGTAATCTGTGGCGGAGATGCTTTGAGGCTCAGTCTAAGCTTTCACTTCAGATTTTTATTATGATTCCTGCAGGAATTAGGTGGCAAAATGGTGAGTTTCTCTTTTATTCCTTTGGTATTTATTTGTTGGCATTCTGTGGAAGAAGTAGCTTTTCTTGGGACACCTGCTGGCTCAATCAGTGGAGCGTATGACTCTTGATCTTGGGGTTGTAAGTTTGAGCCCCATGTTGGGTGTAGAGGTAACTTAAAATCTTAAAAGAAAAAAAAGAAATAGCTTTTCCTATTCTTTATTCATTCGTTTATGTCAGTGTAAATGTGTGGATTTTTATTTTGTTCGAGGGCTTATAATGCATTAGATGTTTTTATTTTGGTGTACGTACTGTCCCAGATTGGCCCAGCGGTGTCCCCGTCAAGATAATTCCTGTGTCTTTTGACTGACATGCACCATGTCCTTTTTTTTTTTTTTTAAGATTTATTATTACTTATTTATTTAACAGAGAGAGAGATCACAAGTAGGCAGAGAGGCAGGCAGAGAGAGGAGGAAGCAGGCTCCCTCCTGAGCAGGGAGCCCGATGTGGGGCTTGATCCCAGGACCCTGAGATCATGACCTGAGCTGAAGGCAGAGACTTTAACCCACTGAGCCACCCAGGTGACATGCAACATGTCTTGAAGCATTCCTTATTTTCTGTTACAAAAATCAACTTTTGTTTGTTTGTTTGTTTGTGGGGCAGGGGAAGGGACAGAGGGAAAGGAGAGAGAATCCCAAGCAGACTCCAAGCCCAGCGTGGAGTGGAGCCTGACGCAAGGGTTGAGCTCACGACCCCGAGATCATGACCTGAGCTTAAATCAAGAGTTGGATGCTCAACTGACTGAGCCACCCAGGTGCCCCAGGAATCAACTTAAAAAAAAAAAGTTGTTTTATGTTACTACCGACCCCACTTTGCTGTGGCGTCTTTATATGCTCTGCTGGTTTATATTTCATTTTGCCATCATTAATTTCAGACAAAATTTTTTATTGGTAGAAGTGGGAGCTTGTCCCCAGCTGAGTCGTATTGATTAAACCTGGTGAGACCCAGCAAGTCTGACTTTGTTTTACTAAAACCTGCTTCCCCACAGCCATCACTGTTGGATCACCCTAAACTGTTTTCTCTGCAGCCTTCTGGGGAGAGCGATTGGTGGGTGAGAAATCCGTCAGGGAAAGAGTTGTTGTTTTTCTCATTGACTGCTTTTCTTGGAAAGGGAGGGTTCTTAGGAATTCTTATTTTATTCTTTATGCCGCCTATATTTTCCGAATTTGGCATCACAGACATGAATTACTGGTGGAATTAGAAAAAGTGTAGTTAATTTTTTGAGATAATTAATGGATTATGCAAAAACAATTTCTGTAAAGCTTTCACTTACATAGCTTCCCCTTATGTTAAGATCTGACAAAACCACAGAAAGTGTATCAAAAGCAAGAAATTCCCCTTGGTACAGTTATTGTGTTGGGGGTTCCTGGGATCATGCCCACCGATTTACTAGGAAAACCCACAGGACATGCAGTTCTACCCATGGCTATCTTTTATTACACTGGGAGAGCACAGAGCAAAATCAGCAAAGGGGAAAGGTGTATGGGTGAAGCTTGGAGGAAACTGAGCACCAGCTTCCAAGTGTCTTCTCCCATGGGTTCCCAGAGGACACGTTCAGTTTCTCCAGCAATGAGCAGTGGACAACACTGATACAAGTACCATCTACCAGAGAATCTCATTAGAGACAGTGCTCGGGGTGTTTATTGGGGCGGGGGGCAGGCCATGTAGGTCCCCTCCGCCTGGTTCACGTCAAAATTTTAGACTCCCAGAAGGAAAGAAAATGTTCAGCATAAACCATATTATTTGAACAGACAGCACTGGCACAGTAAGCCACCCTGTAAGTTAGGAAATGGTGAGAATATTCCCCAAACCCAAGTTCCCAGAAGCCAAAGACCACCTTGCGAGCAGCCTGAGAGTGGAGCCCGTCCCAGGGCTCAGTCTCACAACCCTGAACCTGAGCTGAAATCAAGAGTCAGACGCGTAACTGACCGAACCACCCAGGCACCCGATTCTGTGACTATATTAAGACCACTGAATCCTTCACTTTAAAAGGGTGAATTTATGGTATTTCAATTATATTTCGAGCTGTTATTTTTTTAAAAAGTAAGTGGTGTACAAATTCAGAAGTGTACGTCGGAAGTGATGTAACAGGTAGGTACTCTTTAAAATCTAGTAAAAACATCTCTTGGCAAAAAAGTATTTCCCTGACTGGAAGCATCTGCCCAGCAGCATGCAGACCCACACAGAATAACCACTCACTGGTGGATTATCTGGGCAGAGCATGGAAGGTTTGGGGTCATGGGGATAAAGGTGGCGCTGTTGAGTTATTGTGTCCAGAATTTCCTTGTATTTTTGCTTGTAGTTGGGCTGTGGAGACACTGCCATGTTATAAGGTAGGTTATATGCCCTCCTTAACGACCAGGGACTGCATTTCATTCCTCTTTGTCATATCCTGTCTCCGAGCCCTTAGCACAGAACCTGGTCAGCATTCCATAAATGTCTGCTGAAATAAAATGAAGTAATTTTTCTGTCAACATATCCACCATTGGGAGAGGTGAAAAATGGAGAAAATGAATAGAATGTGTTTAACTTATTTTCACACTCATTTTATTGAAGCTCTCTGTAAAAATAAACCCATGTGGATGGTAATTGATTGAGTGATAATTTCTAAGTAGCAAAGTGTTAAAGTAGATAAGTGCCTCCTACTGTGGAGAAATTGCTTGGCCAAAATCTGAACTGCTGAGGTGTTTATTTTAACCCTGGGAAACATTTATTACTCCAAACTTGTTTCCATTCATACACAGCATCTGTCATACCAGACGCACCATGTCTAAAGTAGACATGGTTTAAAAAATGCAGTAATCCCTGTATCAGGTGAATTTCTAAGAGAAATACGTTTCCTTTTTATTTATTGCCTGTTTTTTCAGCCACTTTTTCCTTTAAAGTAAAGCTCAAGTTGTAATGTGGCTTTTTTTTTTAACTTACACAAAGATTAACACGAACGTTATGGCATATTTTTCTGAATTAAAAATAGCTTAAATTAAAATTTGAACATCTCCAAAGAAAACTTGGGGTTTGTGGGGTCTTATTAGCAGTGCAGCATCCGTGGTTTTCCCTGCAAGTTGGTCCTACTAGTCCTTCCCACTCATTAATTCAAACCTTGTCTTAGGTGGCCAGTGTGGGTAAGGAGCATGGCTTCCTGGAGGGGCATGGCTTCCTGGAGGGGGTGTGGCTTCCCAGGGGCGTGGCTTCCTGGAGAGGCGTGGCTTCCTGGAAAGGCGTGGCTTTAGAGTCTGATGAATCAAGTTTGAGTCCAGTTCTACCATGTGCTACCTGGGTGACCTTGGGGAAATTATATGACTTCTCTCTGTTTAGTTTCCTTATCTGAAAAATCAGAAATAATAATGCCTACTCAGACAGAATAAGATGAAATTAAACACTAAATTCGATACCAGGGACAGAGCCGGTGCTCTATGAAAATTAACCCCTCCCCCAGCATGCACTCCATACAGGGTACATGCATGCATTCTTGTCGTGCTAATTCTGACCTGAATCCTGCCATATACTGGGCTCTGGATAAATACTGGTTCAATAAATATGTGACCTGCAGGGAACAATTCGAGGATGAGGTGTGAGTCACTGTCATCCTCACGGCAGCCGTTCGCCTCCATGGGGGACTGAGGATTCCTAGATCATCTTCCCCATCTCCCTCACGCCGTTCTAGAACACCAGCATTTCAGCAAGTTGCTGCTGGAGGCTTTCACATGAACACATCCGGGTTCACAAAGCCACGAAGCTCAACTTTGATACCACTTAATATTCCTTGTTCAACATCCTTACAATTTCAGCTTAAACTATATTCAAAAGGCTGAGGGATTGTGTTGGGTTTGTAGTTGGATGCTCTTTAAGCACGAGACAACCTGTAACACAGGCAATTAATAAAATGCAGAGGGCGTTGGGCTGTTCCACAGGGAGGTACTGCACTGTGCAGCAATGTCCTCCCAGCTGTAGTTTTGAGACAAACTGTTGAGATTAAAAGAGTAAAAAAAAAAAAAAAATCCTTGGTCCTTCTGCTTACGTGAAGTTTCAGTCCACTTAAACAAAAAGAACCAGATGGCCGCTGTCACCCTGGCTTCCCTCCTTTCGGTGACCACGCGTGTGTCTGTAAGGCATACGGCGGGGAGTTGTGGGGGGCAAGTCCAGACCCAGAAACTCTGAAAAGCCAGAGAGTTTCATGGGCATTTTGCTGAGATATTGGAAAACCAAGTCAGGTAAGGAAGGATGCGAGAGATGGTCAAGTTCAAGCCAAAGAAGGGGCGAGTTAAGGGACGATCACAAACCCCGTGGGAAATGGGCCCCAGCAGATCAGAGCCTGGAGAGGGTCAGAGAGGAGAGTTAATGAGCCGATTCACTTGGGAAGTGGGCGTTAGGCCATTGGTATCTGGTGCATATGCTGTCCGTCGCTGGAAGGCTCTGCCCACATATGTGCGTGGCTGCTCTGTCTCCCCGCGGATCTCTGGTTGGATGTCCCCAAGGCTACCCCAATGACAGCAGGGCCGACCCACCCCAAGGACCCCTGTCCACGCTTCCCCCTAACCTCCTGCCCTTGTTTATCCTCTCTCTTCCTCCCTCCGAAACTTAAAGCTCTCAAGGTCGGGGATCTGTGTACTCCCCTATCCCTCGAGCCTGGGCAAGGCGGGGACTTGGCAAATGTTTGTTGAATGAGCGGATGCATTTAGAAAACACACTCAGGGCTGTTTGGATGGTTGCCCCTCAGTCCTCTGTGTTTTATAAGAGATTAATCTTTCCAACCTCAATTTTACCAACCTTGTGGCTCCTCTTAGAAAAGGTGGGGAGGGAGAGAGTCCCAATTTTATAGTTTAAGTCATACTTAGCCAGTAACTACTTTTGGAATTTTCTGTATTTTGGAGATATATCCAAATAGATTCCAGCTGGGTTCAAGAATTGACTATTAAAACAGAAGAAAGGAGAAGACAATAAACAGGATTCTTAGTCATGCCTACAATGAGATAAAGTTTCTTTTTTTTTTTTTTTAAGATTTTATTTATTTATTTGACAGAGAGACTACAAATAGGCAGAGAGGCAGGCAGAGAGAGGAGGAAGCAGGGAGCCTGATGTGGGGCTCGATCCCAGGACCCTGAGAGCATGACCTGAGCTGAAGGTAGAGGCTTTAACCCACTGAGCCACCCAGGCGCCCCGAGATAAGGTTTCTTAAGCACAGGGGCAACCAATGGGATTTTTATAGAAATTTTTAATGACTTTCACTATTTAGTGGAAATGTTTAAAATATAATAATAAATTAGAAACTAAACAGGGCCCCCAGCTCAGTGATGGCAAGCTAAGAGCTGGGCTTTTGTGGGGCAAAGAGGGCCACCTCGCTTTGACAAGGGGAGCTTGTACAAAGCAAGCAGAATTTGGGCCCTGAGATGGCAATAGGGACAGAGCTCTGAGCACCTAGGGAGCCCCGGGGAGGACCCTGCAGGTTTGTGGTGGGCGAACAAAGCGGGGGTCGATGCCAGGCCTCGGCACAGTGGCTCGCTGTTTTACCAAGGCCTTGCCCCCACGGGCTGGTCTCAGAGCCGGGCCAGACTCCGTCACATATGCGCACAGACAAAATGCCAACGTGAATCCTTAGGGGCATCGTCGGAACAGGACAAGTGATGAGAGTGCAGAGCCAGGAGCTGGAGGTCCTGTGTGTTTCTCCTGCCTTCCTAGCCCCAGCTTTGGGATAGGGTTAGACAGAAGGAAAGGGAAGGAGAAAGGATCTGAAGGTTTGTTCATTTTCCTGTTGCTGAAGCAACTAATATAGGACGGTCATGCCTTGGGTGGCCGTGCAGAGTGAGAGACAAACCACCCCGAAACAAGCCTTTAAACGAATTTCTGTAGCAGTGGAGACATAAAAACATCGGTGGACCTATTTCAGCAGAAAGCATTCCTTACTCTGCATGGCGCTGGGTTCGCCGATAGCCGGGCGCGTCAGAGCCGTGACCTTGCTTTGGCAGGGTTCGCGGGGACACAGTTCCCACCTGCGTGACGTCCAGCCCGCGGGCGGCACGCGACAGAAGAACAGCCCGTGTTAAGAAATGAATACACTGCAGGCAATCTAAGTATGACGTCACCAGGGAAAAGTCCGTGGTATGTGCGTGTCCGTGTGTGTGCGTGTCTGTGTGGTTTCACGTGCTAGTAAATCTTAGTTCCTTGGAGCTAGTTTTCTGATTTCAAAATACGTTAGGCATTTCATGCTCTGGCTCATACCCACCTCATAACTAGAGGTGAGGGAACTTGATCCCTAGATGTGGTTTTCTCTTAACTAGGTGATTATTGGTGGTGGGTGCTATTTGGGCATTCGTGTATTTTTTTTTCCTTCTATTTTTCCTTTTGTTGCTGTGGGGGCTGCATTATGTCGCCTGACGATATACTTCCTACAACAGGTTATGTTTTAATGCTTTTTCAGAGTGTTAATTGGCTCTGGAGGGTTTCAAAGGACTGCTGTTGGTATGGTATGTGTTATTTATGTCTTTCTCAACCATGGAAGCCATGGTATTTACTTCTAATCTGAGACAGATCCTATTTTAGAAAATCTCACCTATGATTATTGCCATTTGCATGTCCTTTAAAACCGAAGCCGTCCGCTAAGTCTAAATACCAGAAATGTTCCCTAAGTTCAAGCACGGTTTTAACGCGGCAGGAATCCCACCACGGTGTTCTGGCCTGCCTCGTCTCCGGCAGCTCCTTGCCGTGTGAGTAACTTAAATAAAGTCGTGGTTGCCAACCAAATTAGATCCATACCAACATCCCCCCCTCCGCTGGCTTTTTTGAGATGATAGGATGTGAATTATACAATTCGACCATTTAAAGTGTGCAATTCAGTGGTTTTTAGTATATTCGCACATGTGGAACCATCACCACAGTCGATTTGAGGATGTTTTCCTCACCCCAAACAGAAACCCCATTCCCCTTAGCAATGCTCCTCCCAGCCCTAGGCAAGCCCCACAGATTTGCCTAATCTGGATGTTTCATGTGGATGGAATTGTATGTATCATGCTTGGCCCCTTGCGTCTGGCTTCTTTCCCTTGGCCTAAGTGGAAGGGTCATCCTTGTCCCTACCTCTTTTTATAATAAGTATTTTGTATTGCTGTCATTTAACCTCTTAAAGTTAAATTCTTAAACTATCTAGCCAATCTACACACATAACTTTAAACATTAATATAGTGTCCTCGGGGCGCCTGGCTGGCTCCGTCAGTAGACCCCATGACTTTTTGATCTCGGAATCCTGAGGTCAAGCCCCACGTTGGGTGTAGGGATTACTTAAAAAAAAAAAAAGAAAAAGAAAAAGCTAATATCTAAACATAATAAAACAGACAAAAAGTAATGTGCATTTAAAAAATATTTATTTATTTGAGAAAGAGAATGAAAAAGAACATGAGAGGGGAGAGGTCAGAGGGAGAAGCAGACTCCTCACTGAGCAGGGAGCCTGATGGGGGACTTGATCCCAGGACTCTAGGATCATGACAGGAGCCGAAGACAGTTGCTTAACCAACGGAGTCACCCAGGCGCCCCGGTAATGTGCATTTTAATATGTGCTCATAGACGAATGTTGGAGAAGACAGTGAGGTAGTTCGATGCACCTGTACGGAAATCGGGCGCAGGATGGCCGCACAGCAGACTGGCTTGTGACGGCGTGTGGCCTTTGGCAGTTCAGACACCGCAAATGGTGTTGCCTTAGGTGATGTGATTTTGTATAATGGGAAACATCTCTCTACTTTGTTCGGACTTTACGCATCTCTCCTTGATTTATATGGTGGTGACATCCTTGGGAAATTAAGAGTATGATAAAACTGTGCAGGAAGTTCTTTTTGTTTACAGGTAAACATAAAATGAGGTTCTTGTGGCGGATCATTATGAGCAAGTTTTTCATCTCTGTGAGTGACCAGCAGGACATGGCATCTTTGTTTCAGCAGGTGGGAGGGTCTGATTGTGCACTGCAGGACACCGGGAGTCTCTCAACCCTCTGAGCACTAAATTCTAGTCACTGGAACAGCCCCCCCCCCCAAAATAGCATTCTGAAATGTCCCCTCGGGGGCAATCCACCCATTGAGGACCTCTGTTCTGGGGTCTACTTTGTGACATTGGCCTCATCAGTGAATATCTCTCATTAAGCTTTTTCCTCCCTCAACTGTTCAAATGATCAGCCATCCTCTCGTAAAGCCGAGGAAGGCTGCTACCTTCTTCAGGCATGATGAAGAGCGAACACTCTTGGTCTGATCGTCCCTGCCCCCCACCGCCCCAAGGTCCTGCTAAAGTTCCATTCTGTTCTGAAACGTTGTGTTGTCAGGGCAACACCAAGAAGTCACTCCTGCAGAGCTCCAGCGAGCCCTACGGTCTGCACCTCCTTTTGATGCTTACGGCAACTGTTGATGGGGACATCCTCCTAAGTGTCCCTCCTGTGCCTGGGACCCGCCTACCTTGGGTGGGTGGGAGGGAGCCGTGGTGGAGGAATGAATGGGACACTGTTATATAGTTTGACTGTTGTCAAACTCTCTCACGTGTGTCCCCCTAAAATAACTGAGAATCTGTAAATCCCCTTACACGTGGTTTATGTGACATCTAACAATTTTCATCCAAAGTTTAAATAATTGCAAAGGATGTGATTTTCAACACATGATGCTCAAGAGCATAACATCTCTAAGATTTATCCATGAATCTAAGTGCTGTACCTATTTTAGGCCTGTCGTCATCCATGAAAAACTATATGAAGCTATTCTTTACTAGTCGAAAGTTTGTGTTGTCGTTTTATCTCCTTGAACTGTTGCCATTCCAGTTCCCCCATAGAACTTTATACTAATGTGGTACACTGAGATGCTTGGAAGGCTTTCATTGACCACCCTCATATATTTCCCTGTAACAACACTGTGCAATTTTCTGTGAACATAAGGGTTTCAGATAAAAAATTCTTCTGGATTGAATTCTTATAATGATTAATACTATACAACATAAAAAGAACAAATACACTGTAAATGTTGACAAATGCTTATTAAACATACCTAAGTTTTTACTGGAAATAGATTTCTGAAGGAAATGGATCAGGTCATTGGTTTCAATTCTGTTTTCTGTGGACGGACATGACTTCTTGACAGAATGAGACTGTTCTGGATTAATTTTCTTCTTTTTTATATGTGCAGCCAATGAGAAACTTTCTTCACATAAAAACATAGATGGGAATGGAATGGTTTTTCTTCTTGTTGTATAGAATGGTCACTCAGGTTTTTTGAAAGGTTTTCAAGTTATGTGCTACAAAGTACATTTTCTCTCTTCTCGGTAATTTTTACCCATCTGTCAGTTAATAACTCAAGGTCCGCCATCAGTTTTGTTGAATACAAAAGACTGGAAACCACCCGATTTATCAAGGCTACCTGAGAGACTTTGACTCTGACTTACCAGGTTGTTAAAATTACACTGATTATTGCTTCCTTTAGAGACACCTTGCTTCCTCTACTTAACAGTAGCTGAGAAAGTGGGAATAATTTTAATACATTCTCACCAACACAGTATATATTTTTTAACAAAATGCTTTTATTTTAGTCCATGTTTAAAGTACACTTTCAAAAACATCTTGGAGCTACTGATTTAGTTCTTCCAGTTTGGGGGGGTACCTGGCATGTGACCTGACTGGCAAAGCCAGTCCTCACTGACAAACCACTTGGCCAAACAAGACTTTCTTTAGAAAGTCTGCCTTCCTTTTTCAATTCGGGTAAACATGTTAGCATTTATGCCCCAGTGACCACATCTCACTTCATTCCAATTTGAAGATGAAATGAGGCATGCAGTTTGCCCCTTGGATGAAATGAGGTGCCCTATCTTAAATAGCTCTCTTTGGCATTTCTCGGGGAGTAAAGCATCCTTGAATAGCAGCTAGGTCATAGAAGAGGCAAGGTTAAGTGAAAGCCGTCTTCACTCCCTCTGCCTGACGCTAGGACATTCCTCAATCTGGAACAGTGCAGCGTGGATCAAAATACTTCATTTCTAAATGCCACACTTTGCACCTATCAAAATGGGTCTATGATGAGAAATGATCTCTGGTTTGTGGTGTTTGATTAGAGGATCTTTTTACAGTCATCAATATGTTGCATTACCCCTTTGTTATCCTTTTAGGAGGTTTTTACATCCCAGACTGTGCCCCTTGGTTAGGCCCGGGGAGGATGAGAGGTATTCCTTTCCTTGTCACGTGGGAGGGAGGCAGTGGTTTAAGAGGAGGTTTAAAGGTAGAGCGTGTGTGTGCCTGGACTCCAAACCCGTTCTGACATAGATTTGTGTTAGGAGAGAATGCTTATGGCAAGTTGGGGGCTCTGGGGGTATTTTCCCTTAAAGCTGATGTGCCCTTCTGCCCTGCTGGAAAGATACTTTGCCCTGTTTGAAGATGGCTATATTTTAGGACATTTTCAATCCTCATGGATCTTGAGACTCTCGTAGCTATGGTGTGCACTGAGTCCTAGAAAGCCAAAGAATGGGTAAAAAAAGTTGGCCTTGCGTTCGGAAGTTAGAGAATTTGTATTTTTTTTTCCTCCCTCTTTTCATCTTTCTCTCCCCTTCTTCTGCTCTGCTCTTTCTTGAGAATTATTTAAGGCAATTGATAAGGATGCTAAACTCTATTAGATCCTGAATTAAAGTTGGAGGGAAAAAGGAGAATGGTACAGACATACGGTGGTTGAGGAAACACACCTGCAGCAGTGGTAGGGATGCATAAAAATGCCGTAGCTGTCTGTCCCCAACCTGTCAGCCAGGTTGGTCCCTTGCAGAAGGTGCCTGTTGTGCACCAGGATGTGGGTGGGGTCTCACGGCCACAGGGTATGGCTTCAGAATCAGGTCGTAGGGGCGCCTGGGTGGCTCACTTGTGAAGCCTCTGCCTTTGGCTCAGGTCATGATCCCAGGATCCTGGGAATCAAGTCCTGCATCAGGCTCTGTGCTCGGTGGGAAGCCTGCTTCTCCCTCTCCCACTCCGTCTGCTTGTGTTCCCTCTCTGGCTATCTCTCTCTCTCTCTCTCTCTCTCTCTCTCTCTCTCTCTCTCTCTCTCTGTCAAATAAATAAATAAATAAATCTTAAAAAAAAAAAAAAAAAAAAAGAATCAGGTTGTAGAGGGAAACTTACCAGCCAAGGATCAGGTCCCCGATCCTTCTGGCTAGGGGAGAGGTGGACTGGCACTGTGCTGCAAAGAAGTAGGTATACGTTCTAAGGAAGGACTCTGTTTCCCTCTTGCTTGTGTTCCATGTGGGACAAGTAAGAGCCCCCTTGTCTGTGGGACAGCAGATGGCCGGGCACCACACAGCAGGACCCCGGGTGACAGCTGTTTAGAGGGGTTGTCTGGGAAATCCAGCTACCTTGCACAGGGAACTTGGGGGCCCCCAGGAAGCTGGGGGTGGCCTTTTCTGTGGCCCTCCGATCTCACAGGAGGCTGAGAGAAGGAATGAACCCCCAGTCCCATGTGGCTTGTTGTCGAGGTAACCCAGAGCAGATTCCTGGGTAATTTTCCATTAATCCTCGGTATCTTATCAGAGTTATATATTTTTTTCTTTGAATTTGCTAACAGCTAATGTAAAGGACAAAATATGCTCTGTTAAGCATGTCACAGATTAAAATAGAGAGATACTTCGGCGAAAATGGAATTCTTAGCGGTGAGACCAGACAGAAGTTCCTTCCGGATCTTCATAACAGAAAGAAAGCTGGTAAGAAGGAACAGCTCCGGGGTCGCCTGGGGGGCTCAGTCGTTAAGCATCTGCCTTTGGCTCAGGTCATGATCCCAGGGTCCTGGGATCCCTGCTCCGTGGGAAGCCTGCTTCTCCCTCTATCTATCAAATAAATAAATAAAATCTTAAAAAAAAAAAAAAGGAACCGCTCCCCAGAAGCATCTTTACAGTAGGAATAGTAACGAGGCTCACGTGCTGGCTCCGGAACGTATAATGTTAGCTTAAAAAAAACTCTCTGATATTTGCTTAGGAGTCAGTACAATCATGTTTTACTCTTTGTAATTTTAGAGTTGTAGAGTTCTACTCTTTGTAATTTAAAATTTTCAAATCTATGTTTCTGAAATGTAGAAAGCTCTTTACCTAACTGTGGAAAATCTTGTTTTACTGCATAGCCTTGTTTTTGGAGGAGGGTCAGGAGGGGGGTGTACAGAAAAGCTTTCTGCGGGGAGAAAATACAACCGGTTTTCAACTGAATGGTTCCCGGTCTGCCCCCTTACCCCGTGGTCAGAGGACTGCCCCCCGCCCCCAGCTCGGCCTGTGCCCCCAGCTCTACCCCGGGGGAAGTGGCTCAGTCCTCAGGAAGGCTGCTGCAGCCATGCACACAGCTTATGAGAAAGAATGGAAAGTGACTAACTTGCCCCGTTTTCCTCTGCCTCTGGTCTCTCCCCCTCACCTCTCCCACCAGACCCATTTTAGGGAGGGGAGCAGAGCATGAAGAGAAGACAGCGAAACGAACAAAATCAAATGTAAAACCTTGTGAGATGTATGGGGAAAGAAAGAGCTGAGACAAGGTAGCATTTTATTTTATTAAGTTTATTTATTAAGAAATCTCTACACCCAACGTGGGGCTCGAACCCACAAGGCTGAGATCAAGAGTCTCAAGCTCCACCTACCGAGCCAGGCGCCCTCAAGGTAGCTTTTTAATAGAGTATGCGTACTTCAGGGCTGAGGACACTTTGCATCAATGTGAGTTTTAATTTGTGTCAGAAACGACTTCACAGTTCATACAAGTCAGGGTGGTTGTAGGCAAAAGAAACTGCCTTGTGTCACTTGACCAGAAAAGGAATGGTTTGGAAGCTGGACCTTGGGTAGCTCGCAAAAGCAAGGGGAGGTTCGGAGGACGAGGCTGGGAGGGCAAGTTCAAAAGCGAACGTGGACAGAGCCACAGTCCAGCAGCACGGGCCAGGCGGAGGATGCTTGGGCACTCCTGCCCATGCCCTCTCAGGGCCTAGGTTGCCCGGGCTCTCCAGCCAGAGTCTGGGCCAGCAAGTCTCTGGCCTCTGTGTCCTTCTCCGTCCCAGATGCTCCCAGGGGCTCCTCCAGCCACAGGAAGGGGGTGCAGGGGTTTGGCTGAAAGCTGCCCAAGTCATTCTTTTCTGTTAGACCCTGATGAGATTATGATTATGTTTAACAACTGGATCAAATGATGACATTTCATAGACCTTTTACCTTCTGAAATAAGAGAGAAACTTATATGTATATGCACATATATGTGTGTATAGTCTCTTTATAAACAATAATAAGTGAGCCTCCTGGCACACAATTATTGATTAACTGATTGCAAACAAAGAGGCCTTTTCCAGGTAAGTTACTGAGAACCTGGGGTTCTCTAAGTGGATTTTATCCTCCCCAAACTGGGCATGTAACAAACTACTTTGGTTCAACATTTTCTGGGTCATTGTTAAAATAACATAGCTTAAATGGAATTTATTCACAGTGCTGTTATATCAATATATTCTTTATTATTTTAGGATTAGCTTTCCATGTATAACAAGAATGTTGTTATTGTCTTCAGAGGGGATTTTATTATTTCCATTCTAGAATGGGCCTTTCATTCCTTCACTACCTCCGGTTTCTCCTTCATTAACTAAGAAGCAAATTAGACTTGCATTTAGTCGATGTCTGCCAAATGTTATTTTTAGAAGCCTTCTCACCTCTTTCTCGCTCCTCCGGGATTTCTTCTTTCTTTCCTTAACTCTGCTTTGCCCTCTCAATCATTGCAATCAAAATCCGTGCCCTCCCGATATTAGTTCAATATGTAAAACAGATTGTTTATTTGCTCTTGGGATAGGAGAGCTCTTTTGAAGCTTAAAAACCCAAGGAAAAATGATAAGGTTGGTAGGTTTCTCTACAGTAGTAGATTTCTGTCTGCCAAATTGCACTACGAAGTGGGTGACCAATGGAGAAAACATATTTGGAACACAAAAAGGAATCAAAGGGTTAATGTTTTCAGTACACAAAAACGTTTCACAGTTGAAAAATGGGTAGAGGAAGTAAAGCAGTCACTTCCCAATGGAAGCTATCAGGTGACCAGTAAAAGTGTGAAAACACATCTGAATATCATTATTAATAAAAATGAAAAAATACATAATTTTTGCACACTAAACTATGAAGATTAAGAAGTATTTGGGCAAAGGTGTGGGAAAACGGGTATTTCATGCTGTTGGTGCAGAGTTAATACTGCCTTCCTGGTGTGTCTGGTGTAACTCGTGTCTTAGAATTTAGATGTATTTTCACCCGACGATTCTGTTTGTTGAATTTAACCCAAGAAGATAAAGTAGACACGCAAGTCCGTGTTCATATTCATTTCTCTATCTTTTAGTAAACAGAAACCCAGAGACCGTCTCAGTGCCTAGGAATAGGAGGTTAGATTTTATATCTATGTAACTGTTGTATAACAAGTAAAAACCATTAAAAAAAAAAGATCAAAAACCAATACCCACAGTATGACCCTGTTACTTAATAAAAAGGTCTGTGCATGCATAGAAAGATGAGAAAAGTTGCTTAGAGTATGGGAAAGGCAGTTTTCTTTGGGTGATGGAATTATGGGAGACATTCCCACCTTCATTGTGATTTTTCTGAATTGTCTTAAATTTCTTCTGTGAGTATATATTGTTGCTATAACTCAGGAGGAAAAAACAATAAATCCTGTTGAAGGAAAATGGGGAGCCAGTGTTTTTGCAACATCGAGTATTAGGGAGATGCTGGTCTTGTCCTTCTAGGTCAGGGATGTCCCAGCTCTTTGAGTTTTGACCCATATATTATTTTGGGTTTTGCAGTTTACCATAGACAATATTCTAAATAAAAATGATTTTTGAGAATTTCTACTGAGGTACCTTGGATATCCATTACTTAGCTTATTTGCAGTTCTAAAGAATTGAGACCAATTATTTGGATAGTAAGATGCTAAAATTTATATCTACTGTTAAAAATTTATATCTACTGCTGCCTAGAACTTTTGTGCTGATGCTGTTGACAGATGACATTTTTAAAAAGTGATTCCTAGCTGTGCATCTGTACTAGAACTCAGATGATTGTGAATTTAGTGCACTGCTATGCTACCAGCTCTTTCTTATCCATCACTTTTTAGACTGGGTCCTGTGCTAAACATTTGATTCTTTTTTTTTTTAAAGGCAATCTTTATTTCGATGTTAAAAAGATTCCTAGCATCTGGTGTCACTGGTACACTGGGAACCCCAGGTAGTTTGGCCCAACCCTAAGGTTCCGGCCTGAAGCTTCTCACTTACAGGACTGTGGTAATTTGTTGCAAAAGAGAAAAGTACAGTCATTTTATATTGCGGTAATGGTGGTGTTCCAACTATCACCGTTTTAAAAGTGGGAGGCGGGGGGATTTTAAAATGAGTTTAAGCTGGATAGCCAACACAGCGCGCTGAAGGAATGAGATTTTTGTGTTTTCAGAAAGGCTACAAAAGTGGCGAGAGCTGTTCTTGGAATGGCCTTGTGGAAACGCGCTGGCCGGCTCGCTGCGGGATGCGCGGCGGCTCTAAGTCCCGCATTGTTGGACCAATTGAGCAAAGACGGGGTTTATTGACAGGAATGTTGCTGAAGAAGCACATGGAGTTGAGCTGTTTGCTTTCAGATTTAGCAGTTGTTTAAACAAGCGGGACTCTTTATTCTTGCTCAGACCTCAGTGAGCCGAGCCTCAAGGTTGAAAAGTAAAAAGGGAACATAAGAAGAGAAAGTTCTTTCTTAACTTCAATTTCTTGGGGGTTGTACTGACTTTCCTTCAGCATTTTTGTTGTTGTGCTTAACGCCATTTCTTCCCATCTTGCTGCCTGAAGGAATATTTTTTTAGAACTCACTTGATGCTTTCATTATCCAGTTTCTTTTTCGTTGCATCAAAAGCAAAGCAAATAATAATAATAACACTGACAACAGAAGAAATGGAATAGACCCTTCCCCTCAAACAAATAGAAACTCAAGAGAACCATCCTGGTCCCTTGCAGATGTCTTGGTGGAGGTCCTGAAGGTCTTAGAAGGAGGGCAGAAACCCAGCATTTATTGAATGCTTACTGTGTACAGCCTTGGGAGATGAACATTTATTGAATGCTTACTGTGTACAACCTTGGGAGATGAACATTTATTGAGTGCCTACTGCATATCAACTTGTAATGCTCCAGAAGGTGGCTGTACTCCCATTTTATAGATGAGGAAACAAAAGGTCACTTAGCTAGAATGTGCAGAATTTGAATTCAGGTTTGTCTAACCTTGCTTTTTCCCCTTTTCTATAAAGAGAATAATTCATTGGTCTGGTTCACAAAAAAAAAAAAAAAAGGGCAAAATATCCCTGGGGGCCATCACTCTGAGCTCATGGAAAAGAAGGTGGGTCAGGCTTATTTTTTATACCTACTTAGCCATCCTAAAAATCAAACCATTAAACTTTCAGCTTTAAGAAAAATCGCCTAGTAGAGTTGGGGACGGACACCCCTCCTCTTTGCTGACCTGCGTCTCCCTCTGAGTCTTCTTGCTCCATTCCGGGGGCCAGCTGTTGAGCAGCACAGGAGTCTTGGGCTTTGGAGCACCGGCCTAGAATTTCCTAGCAGTGTGTTCCCAGTATCACCTTGGACGTGCGTGAGCCTTTCATACTGTACGGCAGTTTCAGTTTTTGCGTACTTAGATTAGGGAGAGTAACGTTTGCCACTGTTTCACTGGTCGTACACTTGATGGTTTTCTAACTAGGGCTAGTGAGGATGCACAAGGTAGAAACAGCAGCCGCTCCCCCGCGCAAGGTCAGCAGAGCTAAGACTGCTAAGTTGCATGTCACAATGCTGACTTTTCTGGAAGTGACGCCTGCCCTTGTTCATTCTGCTCATTCCTCACCTCCCCGGGAGCTTGTAACAGCAGACCCCCTCGGCCCGGGAGCTGAGCAGCAGCTGCGAGCGTGGAAGGGGAAGGGAAGGAAAATAGAGTCATCCTGAAGAAAAAGATACACAGCTAAGGCCTGGAACAGAAAGTTTGTTGCTATTAAAAAAAAAAAAAACCACAATCAAAATGGACAGAAGTTGTTACTAAACCCATTTCCCATGCTTTTAAAAAAATTGTGGTTGAAGAAAATAGGAGCATAAAAAAACCAAGCCCATGTAAGCTTGAAAAGAAAGCTGCGGTGGCGGATTTGCACATTGGCCTTAATTGGCCCAATTGACCTTCCCTGCTGTATTTACAACTGCCTTAAAATCGTAAGCAGATGTTTGAAACCCCTTCTTTAATAGGTCTGCAACATCTGTTTCACCAACGCTGCTGCCCACCAAAGCAGCCGTAATTAGGGAGCACCTAATGCAAACATCTTTTCTTATGGACCCAATCGACTGGATTTCTCCCTGAGGTGTTAAAGTCGACCCCTATTCTTGCTTTCATTTGAATACATTCTGCGTTGTATTTTCTTACACAGAACCGTATGCCAGCCTGATACAAAACACCCCAAGACAGTCGTTCTCTGTGGTGAATTTTTAAAGACTGTGTAGTCATTAACAGTGGGTGAAGGAAAGACGTTTGCGTGGACAACTGTAAACCCTTGAAAATGTGTCAAACTTTTGTTCTTTTCTTTTGTCTTCTAAAGGAGGCATTTCCTGAAAAACCAGCAAGGCAGAAATGTGAAAATGTTTAAACCTGGGAGGGAGCGTTATTTAGTTTTTTAATTAATAGACTTCATTTCTTAGGTTTTAGGTTTACAAAAAAATTAAACAGAAGGTACAGAGTTCCCATATATTCCCTCCCTTCTCTCTCCCTGCCTCTAGTTTCCTGTTATTAACATCTTCTGTTCGTGTGGTACATTTGTTACAGCTGATGAATCTATATTTAGACATTATTAATTATAAGTATCACTTACATTACCGTTCCCTCTTTGTGTTGTACATTCTTTGGGTTTGGACAAGTGTCCACTATTACAGTATCACACAGAGTAGTTCCTTTGCCCTAAAGAATCCCCTTTGCTCCACCTGTGGGAGGGAGCATTATTGACCAAAGTGTCTTTTTTTTTCTTTTTAAAGATTTTATTTATTTATTTGACAGAGAGAGAGAGAGAGCCAGAGAGGGAACGCAAGCAGGGAGAGTGGGAGAGGGAGAAGCAGGCTCCCTGCTCAGCAGGGAGCCTGATTCGGGGCTCGATCCCAGGACCCTGGGATCATGACCCGAGCGGAAGGCAGACGCTTAACAACTTAAGTATTCTTGAGGATGTGTTTACTTGAAAAAGAAACTCTTTCTAATACATAGCAGTCTGAAGAAATAGTCATTTTGATATTTTAGAACTGACTGTACAAAACTTGAGAACTTTCTTTTTTCCACTTGCTTTTCATTTTAAGATAACTTTGCATGTATTTATAAATTTTACTAAGGTTGATATGATGTATGCCTAATAATTAGAAAATTCTCTAAATTGCTAGCATTCATTTCAGTTGCTTACAAATAAATGAATCTTTTAAGGAGTCATTTCTTTGAAGTTGTATCTTTAATGTGGATGCTTATTTTAAATGCCTTGCCTGAGGTATGAGGTGGTTAATGGAAAGACTTCATTGTCAGTAGGTTCATTTTTAGCTCTGTATCCTGAGGTATGTTTTTTATCTGAAGACTGCATCCATACAGATGATAGCCAAAGTCTAGAAGTGAAGAAATATGGCAGGGAAAAATGCCCAGTTTCAAACATGTGAAAAGCAACAGGAAGATGCCAGGCTCAGAAATGAGTGAAGAAGTCATGGATGGGAGACTATGTTGCGTCTGGCATGTGTCCCCTCCCAGCAGGTGCTTAGGCTGATTGATGTAGGCCAGTAGCAGTCAGGGCTGGGACTAGAGTGTTGGGGGCTGCCCTCGGTGTGTGGCCTCGAGTGGGGTACAGACTTCTTGTTTTTATCAGCAGTAGAGGTAGATGTAAAAAAAATTTTTATGGAAGTATAATATGCGTACAGAAAAACACACATATCCTAAGGGTGCAGCATTTGAATTTTTACATACTAAACTCATGCATGTAACCAGATGAAGAAATAGAGAGGTCTGGCATCCCAAAGGCACCTGTCACGGTCGCTTCTGGTCCTTGTCCCCCTCTGAGAGGCACACCACCACCACCACCTCAGTTCTGCCTGGTCTGGTCCTCAGCGGGTGTGGAAACATGCATTGGAGACTCTGTGTTCCTCCCTGTCGCACACGTGCTTACTTTGTTTGTCCCAACTGCTCTTGTGTCCTCCACCGGGTGACTGGTCCACGGTTTGTTTATCCATCTACTACTGAGGGGCTCTCGGGTCATTTCTGGTTTGGAGCTATTACCAGTTATGAACAGTCTGGTTTTTTGGGTGAACATATATAATCATATGTCGAATATATACCCAGGAGCAGAATTTTTTTTTTTTAAGATTTTACTTATTTATTTGACAGAGAGAGAGCGACAGAGGGAACACAGCAGGGGGAGTGGGAGAGGGAGAAGCAGGCTTCCTGCTGAGCAAAGACCCCGATGCAGGGCTCGATCCCAGGACTCTGGGATCATGACCTGAGCTGAAGGCAGCTGCTTAACGACTGAGCCACCCAGGTGCCCCGCCAGGAGCGGAATTGTACGGCTCTAAGGTCTATACTCGTCAGCCTCAGTATTTGCTGCTCAGCCTGCAAAAACAGTTTCCCTGCCAGCTGTGTATACGATTCGGGGTCAGAAGACTTTCAAGGTTACCACTGGCATTCTTGTTTGATGATCCTGTGTTATTTCTAGAATGCCTGGCCTGACCTGGTGGCCGTGGAGCAGAACCAGTCCAACCATGGGACTCAACCAGCATTTGTAATTGTCTGCTGTGAGCTGGGCATCGTGCCTAGTACTTTCATGGGCATTAGTTCACAAGAGTTGTAAATTGCATTATGCCCATTTTACAGATCAGAAGATTTGCAACCATGATGATCTAGTTTATCCAAGGTCATATGTGACTGAGGACAGACCCAAATCCCAGCCTACGCTGTTGACTCCTGTGCTCTTAGCTACCATATTGGGCAGCCCTTTGCCACATTCAAGGGCTGACTAAATCTTCCTGCCTTCCAAGGAAGTTGCAATATGTGACTTCTAGATCACACAGGGAGGCCATTATTGTTATTCTTTATTCGGGCCTCCAATGTACATAGCATTTTACTGTTCTTGTAGCAATAGTAAACATTGTGCTGATGGCCCAGGTCTAACTTACTGTCTTATCTTCACTCACATTCTAAGTCGTTCCTAATATTCAGACAATGGTTTATTTTTGTGGTGTTTATTTTGTTTGCACATGGGACAGTTACTTCAGTATAAGCCAACTGAGTTTAAATATTTTTGGCAAGTTAAGAAATATCTTTAATTTATAGCAGTTAGATGGAAAATAAATATCCCGTGAGCATTCTGTGTGCGTGTTTGTGTGTCTAAGGTTTTCTCATTCTTTAATAGAGATATAATTCACATACTGTAAAATTCACCCTTCCCAAATAGTTCTATCTTCATATCACTTCCCCATCCCTCTGAGAAAAATGAAAATCTCAATGGATTTTTTTTAAAGATTACAAACTTAATTTAAAAGCAATATTGTTATTTACAATATGTATTTCCTTCTCATCCTTTAGGAACATTATTTTATAATCTCCTATCTTTACCATGATGATGGCTTTAATTTTAAAATAGGGGAGGGGTACCTGGGTGGCTCAGTTGGTTAAGTGTTTGCCTTCGGCTCAGGTTGTGGTCTCCGAGTCTGGGATTGAGCTCCAAGTCTCTGGTGTCTGGCTCCCTGGTCAGCAGGGAATCTGCTTTTCCCTCTCTCTCTGCCCCCCCACCCCTCCTCTTGCTCTCTCTCTCTCAAATAAATAAAATCTTTAAAAAAGAATATGGGAGAAATTTATCATCTTTGCATATCGTAATTCCATCATAAGCAATCTACAGATACTTCAGAAGAAATCATTAATTTATCCATTTTAATCAATAATAATATATTAAGATTCAGGAGACTCTTTTTTAGATATTTGAATCTGTTCCTATGGACACTGTTATGTGAGTTCCCATCAATAGCAATGGAAGCAAAACTGCTTCAACAGTAAAGGCAGATGTACTTAAAAACGACTCCCTTTTTCTAGAGATAGGTGATTTTTATATTTGGGACTAGTAATTTTTGTCTTAAACCAAATTTAAGTGTTAGGCAATGTGCCTGTCTTGTTCTGTGCGTATGTAAAAATTAGCAATGAAATTCCTACCAGGATAAGTAAATCTCTAACATGTTATACGTTTCTTAAGTCAAGCCACACATACTTTTTCTGTCTATGAGCTATTTCAGATCCATCCTTTACCTTTATTGTGAGTAATGGGGATCTTACTAAGATCAGAGTTTGTTGATGTTTTGAGGGTTTTTTCCCTCCTCCCTTGGAAAGCACTTGTGCTAGCAAATTACAAGGAGACCATTTAGAAGCTAAATAACACTTTTGTTATTCAGTAGTTTTGGCACCCAGTGAAATAAACGTTAGCTTTAGAATTTATCACGGTAATAGGAGTATTGTGCTCTCTTGAGTTTTACTTGTGTTAATGCAGTTGGGCTGGAAAACATCCATAGAACATCATTTCAGATCCATTTGAGGAGTCTTCCTGTATCTTAAAACACTGTGGAATTTTCAAAAACATGCATGTAAGATGTGAATAGTGACTTGAACCATCTTCCTATGAGCTTTCTGACCATTTGGATTTCTTCTGTGGTGTGCCTATTAATTTCCTTTGCCCATGTTTTGAGCATTGGCTTTGAAGTTCTTCTATCTTGCATACCTCTCTTCCCCTCGGGGGCTCAGGAGTCTCTTCTGCCATCTGTACTCCCACTGTCCTTTCCTCCCTGGGCTGCTACCTGTCTCTTCTACCTCCTCCCAAGAATTGCACTCTATAATTGAGCTAAAGTGTGCCTGTGTTTGTATATAAAGTAGTGTCCCCCCTCCTTAACCCATGGGGGTATGTTTGAAGACCTCCAGTGGATGCTTGAAGCTGCGGATAGTATCAGACCCTACACAGTTGGCCCTTGAGCAGTGCAGACACTGGGCACTGATCCCTGCATAACTTTTGACTCCTTCGAGACTTAACTGCTAATAGCCTAATGTTGACTGACACCATACCAACAGCACAGACAATAAACACATATTTCGTATGTTGTACTAGAGACTGTATCCTTAGAATAAAGTAATAAACGTTATTAAGAAAATTATAAGGAAGAAAAATGCTTAGAGTGCTGCACTATAAAAAATCCACATCTAAGCAGACCCGTGTGGTTCAAACCCATGTTGTTCAAGGGTCAACTGTACCTACTGTGTCTTTTCCTGTACATTCGTACATGTGATAGAGTTTAACTTATAAATTAGACACAGAAAGAGACTGACAACAATAATGAATAATATAATAGATTAGAACAGAATAGAACAGTGATAACGATACTGTATGAAAGTTACATGGTCTCTCTCTCTCTCCAGATACCTTACAGTACTGCACTCACCCTTCTTCTTGTGGTGATGGGAGATGAAACAATGACTCTGTGAGGAGATGGAGGGAGGTGAATGATGGAGGCATGTGACCTAGTGTTAGGCTACTGTTGACCTTCTGATGATACACGAGAAGGGGAATCTGCTTCCGGATTCTGGTTGGTGGTGGAGAACTGAAACTGTGGAAAGCAAAACTGGATAAGGTAGAGACCATTGTAGAAAGAAAAGCACGGGGCGCCTGAGTGGCTCAGTGGGTTAACCCTCTGCCTTCGGCTCAGGTCATGATCTCAGGGTCCTGGGGTCGAGCTCCGCATCAGGCTCTCTGTTCAGTGGAGGGCCTGCTTCCTCCTCTCTCTCTGTCAAATAAATAAATAAAAATCTTAAAAACAAACAAACAAAAAAAGCAAATTCTCAAAAAATAACGAGTCATTAAAGATGTGTGTGGAGGGATTTTAGCGTTGGGTATCTTTCCGGTCTACTTCCTAACACGGGAATCTAAGGAAGATGGTCCACAGTTTCAGACTTGTTTCTGAAAGATAGCCATCCAAGGGTGAGTGAAACAAGCTTTTAATCAGTATTTACTACAGCAGCACAGACAAATGTGTCATTGTTTTACGAAGTGACATGCTAGTGCTGTCCGTTGACCTCTTGTGTCTTTCCACCCACGGGTACTTGCACAGCGGTTGACTCCGTAAAGCAGTGTTCATTTCATTCCTATTTCATTTTAGAGACCAAGTGCTTAGGTTGCCATAAAGACGAGAAGTTGGTTCCTGTTACTGTGGAAGTGCTGTTTCTTGGCTGCTCAGAAATGAGAATCGTTTATCTGTGTATCTGGAATGTATTAGTTTCTTGGGGCTGCTGAAACAAATTACCATAACTGGGTGGCTTAAAACAACAGAAAATTATTCTCTCACAGTTCTGGAGGGCAGAAGTCTGAAATCAGGATGTTGGCAGGGTCACACTCCCGCTGAAAGCTCCTGGGGAATATCTGTTATTTGCATCTTCCAGCTTCTTCTGGTAGTTCCTGGAGTTCTGCCTTGTAGATTCATCATTCCGTCTCTGCCTGGGTCTTCATGTGGGCTTCTTCTCGGTGTGTCTGTGTCTTTTCTTCCGCTGTCTCTTATAAGGACATGTATTACTGGATTTAGAGCCCACCTTGGGATTCAGGATGACCTCACCTCAAAATCTCTAGTGACATCTGCCAAGACCTTCTTTCCAAATGAGGAAACACTCGGAGGGTCTGGGGATCAGGACATGAGCATATAAATGGGGGGCCAGGAGGTACTACCATACAACCCACTACAGAAGGAAAGAAAACTCGCATTACTAAGGAGCTGATGGCAGGAGGGCAATGAAATCTCACTGGCCAGTCTCCTGGGAGGGTGGAGGCTTGCACCGTGGTGCTGGATGCAGGGAGAGCCCAGGCATGCCGTCCTTTGCTGCTTTGAAATCCAACTGCCACCCAGGTTACACTAGTCAACTAAAAGTAGGATGAAATGACCTAAAAATAGTTCCTAAGTATTCGCTGGCTTGAAAAATTGGCCCAGATTCCCATGTTACTTAAGAAGTGGGGAAAGAACAACTTGGGAAACTATCAGCTGCGTAAATGGTCATTACCTAAGGATTATTCAGATTTTGGCTTTGTTTCAGGAAACATATTCATTTTGTTTTCAACTTATATTTTGTTCCGTTCCCCACCCTCCCACCCCCAACCCCCACTGTAAGAACTTGGTTATTAGCTCTACAGCATATCAGGGTTTCAACAGGGGCTGGGCTGTACTGAGCCCACCAAGACAAAAGTGGCTTTCATTATTGAGCTTGATACAAGGTTCCTGATTGCAGCTGACTTGCACATTTCTCCAAAATTACACTTTTATGAAAAACCAACACTTCCAATGTGTAAAAATTACCACTCATTTCTTCATGTTTGACCACTGTGGATCTTACTAATGTTTGTTCTTCTATGGACTAACCTTACTGAGAAGAGAAATTTTTTTTTTAATTATCATTCCATTCCTGCTGATACTTTTGTGAGCTTGATATTAAGCGGTTACGGTAACAGCACCCACTAGATAAATTAAACATTAATTCCCTCTTGATTAAGAAAATGTTTTCTCTGGGATTCAGCCACTTTCAGTTTTGTTTGGGCTTTTCCTTGGCATGGACATAGCCAAGATATTATCTTGTGTGTTGTATTTTTAAAGGTATAAAACTTGTTACAGGGTGTATTTGGGGAGATTTCGTGTTGCCTATTAGTAGAGATTTCTATTTAAAGGGGTCTTCAGATTATAAAAACCCATCTAATATAGAACACAGTTTTTGTCATGCTTTAGGTCTTCACAGAACTTTTAGTATGTGTGCTGCCGAAATGAGCACTTCTCAAAACCTTTATAAATACCTTTCTGAACAAGAAGGTCAGATCCCAGTGCTAAGAACATCAAGTGCCATCCAGTTTGCATACGTTGATTGTTGGTCAGCAGACATCTTTGGTACAGTTCCTACATGAGAAAGAAATGTCGATCATTCCTTGACACTTACTGCCTTTTTTTTTTTTTTAACAGCAAGATTTTCACTGTACTGGTAAGCAAAAGAGTGGTCCTGTCATAGCCTCAGAGCGAGCATGGTTCTTGTTCCTGTCTTACAGTGGAAAAACAGATTAACTCACCTGGATGGTAGGGCTGACCGTGATGTGCTGCCCGCCCATCTGAGTATGGAGCTATATAAACCGGGCTGTGTTCCAGAACAATCTTGTGATAGTGGCTGGGAGTAGTGGTTGATTGACTCAGGGGAAGTTTTCGGAGGCTGTCTCACTAATCAAAGCAAACCATAATAAGCCTGAAATTCAGACAGTGGCACTGGGCATAGGAATTGGGAGCAGGCCATGGACATATTTGCATGCTGTTATTGAGTAAGAAGATGAGTTAGACATGGGTAGGGCTAGCTAGAGGATGAATAGAAGCCAG
Organism: Ailurus styani; assembly: GCA_002007465.1. NCBI lineage: Eukaryota > Metazoa > Chordata > Mammalia > Carnivora > Ailuridae > Ailurus > Ailurus styani. The sequence goes on along the minus strand of LNAC01000045.1, from coordinate 5,358,338 downwards.
GTGACTCCTGGTTGGATTAAAAAAATGGGGATCAGCTCTTTGCCACTGTGACTAAAGCACGAAGAGGCCCACGGAAAGCCACAGAAAGAAGGCACCGCTCTGATATGCCTGAACAGATATTTTTGTGTCTAAAAATGTCCTGGTGCTCATTATTGCTGGCAAAACAGGACATCTTTATAGCAGCTAATTAGACCACTCAAGTGGCATGCCTGCCTGGGGACAGCTGATCCCGGGCGTGCAAGAGCCCTGTACTCCTGTGACACCTGATCTCAGCCCTGGATTGGGAGACATGCCCAGGTCCATAAACAAGGGGAGCAGGGAGCCCTGGCAGGGCCTTGCTGAGGGATTGAGGCCCCACAGAGAGGAGCGCCTTCCCCGGGGCTTGCAGCGAGCAGGGATAGCGCCCTGCAGTCCAGAGGAGCTGTGTGAACTATATTTGGATTTATGGGCTAGGGAGGGGCAGAGTTATAAAATTACTGCTTCCAACCGTAATCTAGAGAAATTGTGACTTCATATTACAGTTTTGACATATGCTCTGCATTTAATCTTACTGCTAATAAAATACACTTTAGTTGTCAGTTGGTTTTAATCAGAATTTTGACCCCAAAGGTGATAGTTATGATTGCTGCTTTTGCCGCCTGATTTCTGTGGGATTCATATAAGGAGTGTTCAGTACTGGAACGTTTCTTGGCTCCATAAAACTCTTGACATAATGTGAAATTAAAGTCTTTGTCACAATATTTAGAAAAGACAAAACTGTAATTTACTTTACTGATAATCTGAGTCAGGCGCCTGGGAATCCCTTGGTTTTCCATCTTGGAAGCAGTTGCCTGCTCTGCTGGAAAACAGCTTCTCCCCAATACTTGGGTTCCAAATGGGGTTCCTTGTGGCCAGGACACTGGGAATGGAGACAGGAGGCTGAAGACCTTCCTCGGGGCATCTAGGCGGACGGCCTTCTCCTTGAGAAGTCTTCCGACAGACATAGGGGGCAGTGCTCCACCTGTTCCCGATCCCATGCAACTCCCGACTAATAAGTCCCCATTTCTTAACAACTCGCTCTTGTTTCTCAACCTTACAATTTATTTTTGAACTTAAAATATAAACCCTTAGAAGTATGAACTGGAAGCGTCTCCTTATACACCCTCAAGGGGCTGGGCCACCTACAGCGCGCTCCCAGAGCCCTACTTCCGCTTAGTCCCGCTCACGGCACTCTCGCGATAGGTCAGTGGCACTCTCGCGATAGGTCAGTGCCGGTGGTTCTTTCTCCTGATAGGTCATAGGTGCTCTGTCTTTCTCGCGATAATAAGTCACTGATGCTCGGTCTTTCTCACGTTAGGTCACACTTGCGCTTGGTTGCTCCCGCAGTCAGCTGTGCCTGTTCCCTGTTGTCTTGAATTGGGCGGGCTCTGGCCTTCGACCTGTCAGTCACACTGAGACTGGGGCACACCCATGCTGAGTTACTCTTTCATACCTCGCCTCACAACTACAGGGGGAAGCGCACTTCCGCTGTCGGAATGCGATAACCTCCGTGTGCAGAACTAGGGGGCTCCTGCTATTCCTGAGGAGCCACCGTGTGCCCAGTGATAAATCCTGAGTCCTAGCAAATCTCTTCAGTCAGGGAAAACATGGGAACGAGAATTGTCGCTTCTCAAAACTTAGGTCCATAGTTTCCGAGGTAATTTTGATAGCTGGGAATACTTCGAAGGGACGGTTACTTCAGTCATAATTCTGGCGTGGGAATTGTTGGATCCTCCACCACTTCCTTACTTTGGAACTTTCCCCTTTGTTTTGTCTGATTTATCCCTTTCTGGCTGGGCTGCTGCTATTCTCTTCTCCTCCTCCTCCTCCCTTCTCTTCTCTCCTCTTCCTCTGCTTCCTCCCCTGCCTCTTCCTCCCCCTCCTCTCCTTAGTATTCATAGCATATTACAACATTCATGAGTATGAATATCGTATTTCATAATATTGAGATCTCCATATAGAATCAGGTCCGAATCAAATATTTTTATGTTTGTTTCAAAAGGTTTGTAAAAAGATTTCCTACTTTTTGGAGGGTTCTGTGCTATCTCTGTGTCTTATCTTGCAAGGAGAAAAAGTTCACTTCTTTGGCCTTTCCAGAAGCTGGGAAATGAAGAGCTAACTCCTCTACTTCCCTTAGGCATCCAAACAGTAAAACCAAAAGTCAGTGCTAGAGAAGGCGGCTATGAATCCAGGACTTGTTCACAGTTCTTGCGAGGTTCATGCTGCTGCAGTGGGGGCTACTTTTTGAGGAAAAATGTTTTTTGGTTTTTTTTCCCCCTGCCTACTTTTGAGGACATATTTTGCTGACTCGATTTGGCACAATATTCTTTTTTTTTTTTTTAAGATTTTATTTATTTATTTGACACACAGAGAGAGAGATCACAAGTAGGCAGAGAGGCAGGCAGAGAGAGAGGGGGAAGCAGGCTCCCTGCTGAGCAGAGAGCCCGATGCGGGCCTCGATCCCAGGACCCTGAGATCATGACCTGAGCCGAAGGCAGAGGCTTTAACCCACTGAGCCACCCAGGCGCCCACAATATTCATTTTTTAAACGAGAGTAAAGGTAATGTTTAAAGCAAATAAAGATCAAGGAGTTAGGGAATGACTGTCAGTATCAGGTCTGAGGGTCCCCACGTACTGGCTGTGTGACTTCTAGCTTGCTAGTTAAGTTACTTAATCTCTCTGGGCCTCCTTTCCCTTGTCTGTAAAGCAGGGATAATGTGTTGTAAGCCTTAAATGAGCAATGGCTGTAAAGTGCTCAGAACCGTGCCTGGTGTATGGTAGTCTACCTCTGGCCAAAGGAATCCTTGTCTAGGCTGCAAGTGAAGTCAGGAGCTCTAGCATCCACTAAATTTATTGTTTCATTTCTAACCAACTCTCTTCAGGTATTAACTGAGTCAGATGTTAAAGAGAAAAGCTTCCCACTTCTGTGATCTACAGTAGCTCCTTCATCAAGATTTTCTAGCATGATATCCTGCTTGCTGGGGTTCCAGTCAAGTAGACAGTAGGATTAATCCTTGTGTTCTTTACTTTCCATCCTCTTCCTCCTCCGGAGGTATTTCTTTGACCTTCTCACCTTTTTATTAGGTTATAGGTCCGATCACACAGAAGCCAGAAGGCCACTCACCAAGCAGGAGACAGGGCACTGGTGAGAGTTATTGCTGCGTACATGGAAGCAGTAAGCTGCCTGGCTGGGACTTGCTTGCTTGGCTTCAAAGGACCAGGCCTTCGGTATCGAACTGAGCCTAAATGTCAGTTTCTGTGCAAGAACACATAGCTTGAGGAATTGAGAGGCGTTTTTTTTTTTTTCCTTTCGCCATGGTGGTAGAAGGGCCGAACATCTGAGCTACAGAGCTTAGCTGTGTTCTGTATCTCAGGCTGATTGTCTTTTTTTTTTTTTTTTAAGATTTAGGATTTTTTAAGATTTTCTAAGATTTACTTAGAGTGAGAGAGAGCAGAGGGAGAGGGAGAAAGAAAGAATCTTTAAGCAGACTCCCTGCTGAGCACAGAACCCAACATGGGGCTCGATCCTGGGACCCTGAGATCATGACCTGAGATGAAGTGAAGAGCCTGCCGCCTAACGGCTTCACCGTCTGAGCCACTCAGGTACCCCAGGCTGCTTGTCTTATATCTGCTCAGTTATTCTGATGCCCATAGACAAAGGCAGATCATTGTGGAACACTACTAGTAAACTTCCTGAGAGGGGATAATTCAGAACCCAGTTCTGGAACCGAGGATATAAGAAACTATATATATTTTTTAATTTAAAATTATTTCCTCCTACCTGTGAAAAACACCTAACTCCAAAAAACTCAATACCTAAATGCTAATATATATATATATATATATATATATATATATATATATATATACATGTATATATATAATTTTCAGTTTCCAGACAAAGTAGCTCTTTTGATGGAAGAGCTTTATTTCTGTATTCTAAAACTTTTAACTGCTTTCCTTCTCTTGGGCTACCACCAAAGATTTCTGTTTCTCCTATTTTTCATAAGAATTTTCCATATCACTTGAAAAAATGGTATTGTATAACATGTCATGTGTTCCTTTAGCTACTTGAGAAGATTAATTTGTCGTTAGGATAACTAGGCCTACTATTTGATTTAATATCAAGAAACAATATTTAAGAAAAACTATTGGCACTTCTAGTTCAAGATGGCAACCTGCACACGTTTACTTTCTCTCCTTGAACCCCCATTAAAATGACTGTATGTGAGTTAAAGTTAAACATCTACAACATCAGAGAATGTAAGAGGTGGTTATCAGCAGATGAGATTTAAATCAATTTCTAGAGGATGGAAAGCAGACGGAAGGCTGGTGCTGATGAAGCCTAGGGGACGCGTGGAGACCTGTGACCGCGGAGGGGTTGCTCTTCTTACCAGAGCCGTCGCGAGCTCGGAACTGGGGGAGAGTCTGCTGCAGAGGGCTGAAAACAGGGCCTGGCTGTATTAGTTGTCAGTATCCTCTCTCCTCTGCCCCACTGCAGAATGGCAGGCAGTTTTACCCCAAGCAAAATACTCATCTGATTCTTATCTTTAAAGAAATGAAATAACCTTCTGATGATAACTAGGACAGTGAGTATGACATTAGTATCACAGAGTAAAGCCCTCCTCATCCTGGAATTGAGGGGTCCCCAGTATCCACTTTTGCTAAAGTGAAACTTGTCTGTTGACAAACCCTGTATATCACACAGAGCTCCCTGCTGTTATATCTCTATCTCTATATATGTATATGTACACATATATATATCTACACACACACAACACACACAGGTAGAAAGATAATATTTTGAAAAGAAACATGAGTTTTCTGAATCAGAGAGCAGGCCTTGTAATACAGAGATTCTTGGTGCTCCAGTCCCCATAGGATGACACAGTAAAAGGCTAATGTTACCCCCTGTTTGTTTCCTAGGGCTGTTGTAACAAAGAACCACAGACTAAGTGGCTTAATAACAGAAATTTATTTTCTTACAATTCTGGTAGCTAGAAGCCTGAGATCAAGGTGTCAGTTGGACTGGTTCCTTCTGAAGACTGAGGGAAGGCCTCTCTCCTTGGGTTGTAGATGGCCATGTTCTCCCAGTGTCTTCGCATTGTTTTCCCTCTGTAAGTGTCGGTGTCCAAATTTCTTATTATGGGCTGGTGGTGGACACCAATCATACTTGATTAAGGCCCATCCTAAGGTCCTCATTTTAATTGAATCAGTTCCATTAAGACCCAGTCTCCAAACAAAGTCACATTCTGAGATGCTGGCGGTTATGACTTCAACAGATGATTTTTGGTGAGGGGAGACACAATTCTGTCCATACTACCCTGCATGTGCAGCTGGATTGTATCACAGGAAAGGAATCCCACAATTATGAGACTTGGAACCCCTATAGGGTGGCTGGCATGACTGCCCCTCCTTCCCTTTGGGGGTAGAGAGAGACAGAGAGACAGAGACTGGCTTTAGAATATAAGTGAGTCTTGTCTCAGAAGAGGAGGGAAGGGGAGAAGAGGGAAGAACATGGAAGAGCCTAGGTATTTACTATCCTGGAATGTAAACAAATGGCCCCCAGGGAAGATATATCTGAATGTCTCTGGAGCAATATACTGCCTATAGCTTCCAAGGAATGTTTTCTATTCAGTCACGTTGGCCAGTACTCTCTGATGGGAATGCCTGGATTGTGGAGAAATGTGAAAATATCTCTGGAGAATTGTCTTCTAATGTCCATGATTAATGTCCATAATGTCTAATGTCCTTTATTATTACAGGTTTGAATATGAATGGAAAACCAAATATTATCAAACGTGTTATTAAACCTTGCAATGAAAAAGACCAAGATAAACAAGAAAAATGACTATTGATGAAAAAGAGCTAATTTAATGAAATGAATAGAATGTACAAACCTCTAATTAGGGTATGAATGTGCAGTCTAGAATATTTCACCCTTAAAACAAGAATAAGATTCTATTAAAGAGTTATAATATTGGAAATGTGTGGCAGTTGTTGGGCAGAGTAAAGATACAGTCCAGAAAATGTTCTAGGTAAGGACTAAAACTAACTGCATGTGGCCATTTAAATTTAATAAATGCTTAATTTTGAATTCAGTTCCGTAGTTTCTTAGCCTCGTTTCAATGACTCAATAACCATAGACAGTTAGCAGCTATATAGTTGGACAGTGAAGACTTACAGAAAATTTCTATTGCAGAAAGTTCTATTGGATAGCCCTGGCAACCAATAAGAAAGAGGGAGACTAGAGAAAAAGGTATGGGGTGCTTTTCAGATAAATAATACTTGAAGACATGACTCTTCATGTTGAAAGGCTTTATATAAAGCCAAGCAGAGTGGATTTTAAAAAAGACATACCTGAACATATCAGTGTGAAGTTTTAGGCAACCATGGATAAAGGGAATATTCTAAAAACTTCCAGAGAAGGATAAATATAAGTATCTATAAGGAAATGAGAATTGGTGTTGCTAATGTTCCAAAGTAAAATAATTTTGAGTCTGGAATTTTTTTATTAGTTTCAGGTGTACAACTTAGTGATTGGACAAGTTCATATGTTAGACTGTCTACCACAGGTGTAGCTACCCTCTCTCCCCATACAGCACTATGACAGTATCATAGATTATATTCTTTATGCTGCGCCTTTTATTCCCATGACTTATTCCATAACTGGAAGCCTGCGTCTCCCACTGCCCTTCACTCATTTTACCCAACTCTGTCCCTCCTCCCCACTGGCAACTATCATTCTCTGTATTTATACATCAGATTCTCTTTTCATTTGTTTATTCATCTGTTGTTTTTTTCTTTTAGATTCTACATATGAGTGAAATCGTATGGTATTTGTCATTCTGTCTGACTTACTTCACTTAACATGATACCTTGAGTTTAGAGTTTTGTTTCCATCCAAATACTCAATTGAATTTGAACACAGGTGAAAAGATTTGGGGACACTCAGAGACTCAGAAAATTAGCTTAATGTATATCCTTTTTTAGGCAGTTCCTTGAGGTTATGCTGTAGTAAAATGTAAAAGGAAACCAAGAAAGACGAAAGCATCAGGTCCAGAAAGTTGTGGGTCCAAGGGTCCAACCATGAAACCATTGAAAGGCAGTTCTGGGAAGAGAGTCATACAGGAGGCCTAAATTAGCCCATTCAGAATGGAAGAGGAGAGACTAGGCCAGGAGGGAAATCTCTGAAACAAAAAGGAAATTGATAGCGTGTGTATGTATGTACTGTGATTGGGAGTTTAGTAAAACCTGGATATGTGTACTCGTTTCCTAGAGCTGCTCTAACAAATTACCACAGACAGCAGCTCAAAACAACAGAAATTCATTCTCTTCCAGTTCTGGAGGCCAGAGGTCTGAAATCAAGGTGTTGTCAGGGGCTGTGCCCTCTCTCTGGAGCCTCTATGAGGAGAAGAATCCCGTCTTTGCCTCTTTCAGCTTCTGGTGGTTGCTGGCTTCCTTGGCTCGTGGCCACGTCCCTCCAATCTCTACCTTCATCTTCCTCTGTGCGTCTGTGTCTTTCCCTCTTCTGTATCTTATAAAGACACTAGTCATTGGCTTTAGGACCCTCATGGGTAATCCAGCATGGTCTTATCTGCAAAGAAACTTTTTTTTTAAAATTTTATTTTTATTCTTTGCCCAAGGGGTACAGGTCTGTGAATCATCAGGCCTGTGCAAAGAAACTTTTTTAGAATAAGGTAACATTCACAGATTCCAAAGATGAGGACACACGGACATATCTTTTGGAGGGCCGCCGTTCCCAATCTACTACATAACAGTATCTGTTAGAATATGAAAAAGTATATTTTTTATTTCGAAATGAGAAACATTCTCCCTTAGATGGCACAGTGAGCCAGCCCATTGAGAAGGAAATGTAATTCTACCATACTGTTTGGCTCTGTAACAAATAATATCAATGCAGGTAATAATGTCAATTATGTGTCATAACAATAAAAGTTGATATGTTGGGGTGCCTGGGTGGCTCAGTCGTTAAGCGTCTGCCCTTGGCTCGGGTCATGATCCCAGGGTCCTGGGATGGAGCCCTGCATCGGGCTCCCTGCTCTGCAGCAAAGCCTGCTTCTCCCTCTCCCACTCCCCCTGCTGGTGTTGCCTCTCTCGCTGTGTCTCTCTCTGTCAAATAAATAAATAAAATCTTAAAAGAAAAAAAAAGGTTGATATGTTTCAACTTCTAAAATTAACCTATAGATCGATAACAAAAGATATAATGGCTGCTACTGAACAGAGAATGTATGTCATGAAATTTGGTAATGTAATGGGTGGCTGAGTGGGAAGTTGAGTGTTGATGTACCTCTCTCACAGACTGAGCAGCCAGACCTGGTGGTAGTGGGTAAAGCAGTAAGGGTGGTTTGGTATGTTATCTGAAGCTTCATGTGAGTTTAGTCCAAAGATTGGCAACAGATGCATAAGTGAAGGCGGAAGAGATGGATGCCAGGTGAATTAAATCCTCATTGCATGAAGCCAAAGGACAACGTGTACATTTGCCAAACCATGAAAACCAGTAAGGGTCTGTTGGAACCAGTTAAATAAAGCATGCTGCATTTTGAGAGCATTTATTATATTAGTTTAGGAGCTTGGCTAGATCCCAAGGGACTTTTTAATCATACCTTTTCCATGATTAGCAGTATGGTCTGATAATCACCCATTTGTCTTCCATGAATGGTTCAAAAGTTAAAAAGAGGTATTTTGTAATTTTTTGAAAACTCAGTCTTGCAGCAATATTTTCATTACATTTTCTTTTCCAGTAAGTGAGATCAAAGGAGTGATCCTGAAAATTATGGTTATGGTGGACTTAAGTAAAAAGGATTTATGCAATTAAATTTACAGATTGTTTTTTATTGATCACAACTTTTATGCTAGCGATCAATTGTAATCTACTTGGCATCTTTAATTGCTTATCCACTTAAAAAATTAACTCTGGTGGATGGAAGAACCCCTTCTAATGTGAATTGTTTTTTGCTATGAGTGAAAATAGGGTATTCTGTTCTCGGTTATAGTCAGGAAAAAAAAATTGCTGAATAGGCCATTACCCTTTTATAAAAAAGGAATAATGAAGGAAAGAAAGGTCTCTCTTGAGCAGCTTCACTTGACACATCCTATAACATTTGCAGGGTGTTGGTCCTGACTGCTCTAGCAAAGCATAACCTCTCCTTCATTCCACAAACTTCTGAGCACCATCAATGTCCCAAGTACTGAACTCTCGTGAAATAGTCTAAATATTCTGTCAAGAAATTTAGTCCTATTAGAAATTCTTCACCCCTTTGTCGATATGCTCTATCCTGGTATCTGGATTTACTCAGTTCCTTTGGAACCTCCTGAATCAGACTGGAGCCCGCACATACATTAAAATGTAGTAGCCTTTCTTCAGTTCTCAGAACATGGGAATTCTGTAGACATACGCTCATCAACTGAGTTTCTTTCTACTGAGGGGATTACTTGCCGATCTTTTCCAGTTTGGCAGTATTTTACACTTTCCAGTTGAATATGCTCACTGAAGAGCTCTGGTCAATTGACCTTTATATATTTTTTTAAAGATTTTATTTATTTATTTGACAGAGGGAGAGAGACAGATCACAAGGAGGCAGAGAGGCAGGCAAAGAGGGGGGAGCAGGCTCCCCGCTGAGCAGAGAGCCCGATGTGGGACTCGATCCCAGGACCCTGAGATCATGACTTGAGCCGAAGGCGGAGGCTTAACCCACTGAGCCACCCAGGCGCCCTGACATTTATATTTTTCTTAACGTTTCACTCCTCGTCCTTTCTTCACCCTCACTACAGAGTTTGAGCGGAAGCTCCTCGTGGATTGTATGGGGCACCTGCCTTTCCCAACCTGCGCCCAAACGTCTGCATCCTCCCCTATCTCTTCAGGCCTCCTTAGTTCACCGTCCCCTCTCAGTTACTGGATCTGCCATCAGCACTCTCTTGAGCCACACGTTTGACCTTTCTCTGCTCTTCTTTTTCCTTTTGCCTGTAAACATGCCCAGTTTGTGATTATCCTATTAAGCCGACACTGGGCCCTCTATTACCTCCATTACTCCTCTTTCTCTCATTTGAATATTGGTTCTGTGTTCACCATGTAAACTTTGACTGGGAGGTGGTATAACAGATTGAAACCTCCATTCCGTTGCTACCCAAGTAAACTTGGACAAGCTTCCTTGTTTGTAAAGTAGTATTAATGATATGTATTTATTCATGCTGTTGTGAAAAGGTTACTAACAGTACATGACATAACGTAAAACTGGATGCAACTATTCTAGAAAATGTCACGTGATAGAACTTCAGTCTGTGTCCGGTTGGTGATGAAGGAGGACACAGTGGGGACATGGTAATCAGGCTTGGTTCCAGGCGTCTCGAACGGGGAGGGACTGGATGCAGGGGAGAGGGTCCTTGAGGGGATCACTAAGAAGGCACGAGGTGCTGACTCTGGGTTCGCTCCAAGAATGACCTAGAAAACTACCGGGAACGGCCAGCAATCCCTGTACCGAAGGGTGAAAAGATTACTCCAAACGTTGCTGTCAGAGAGAGAAGCCAAGAGGGTCAACGCTCAGAGACAAGGACCCTCTGCTCTTCTTTGCTCCTGCCTTTATTGGACCTTCAGGTTAATCATAAATCTTTATCACTGTTTCTCAAGGATGTGCTATGAGACAGCGGGTCTTACTGGAACTGGGAAGATCTGTTTACGGGAAAGATAGGATATGCTAATCTGCGGGTTCGAAGAGTTCTGCTAAACATAGCCTAGGGGACATCGCGTACATCTCTTCCATCACAGGGCGGCTGTTTGGGCTTTTGGGCTGAGAAAGCTTTGAGGAAGGCCCCTCTCCACGAGATTCCTATGGCGGACTGGTCACGCAGCCGTCGGCATTCCGAAGGCCTGCACTCTTCTCTGAAACCTTCCCTCCCCCCAGAGCGACCTCCATGTTACCTCTTAGCAAGCCAGGTATGATGGCTGATTTCATGCTCTACATTAACCCCAGCTGAAGTGGCCTACACTGAGGAAGGGGAGGGGTCGGGGAACCACCGAACTGCTGACCTCAGGGACGCACTGCACGGCGGAGACCAGGGGCCAGGTCCCGGGAAGCCAGGAAGCTTGTGGCCTTGGGAGGCTTGATCTGGTTGCTCCCACCAGCGTGGGGACTAGATGCACAACAGCCCAAGTGGCAGGAGGTGGTGGTGGGAGGGGGCGGCTCTGCCTCCATTCCTCCTTCTAAACCTCGTGTGAGCACGTATTACTGGCAAATCTACATCAGTTGCCTTCAAAGCCTTACCTCAGGGAGTCTGGGAATGCCATTTTTTAATCTTTTTCAGCCCCTGCAGGACAGGAAGGCAGCCTAGAGGGCAGATGGAAGGATTTGGGGTGCCAGGCCTCCTTCTCTGTTCCAGTGGTCAGCAAAGGCTTCTTTAGGGATAAGCGGGATTTGGATCAAAGGCACAAATTCTGGGTTGGCTTGACTTAGTCGATCTGTTTCCCTGCGTGTCATTGGGCGATCGGGTTCTTCTTCCCCTTCTAGCCTCTCCTCTTGGCCCCAAAGTTCATCTTCAGAAAAGCCTTCTCCTATTGGCCTCACTTCCATCCTTAACCCTTCTCCTGAGGTAGTTCCTCTGTGAAGTGCCACAGAGATTTTCATCCAACTCTGGACCCAATCCAAGCCCCTCTTTGTGTCTCAAGGCTCTTGACAGAGGCACCAGAGATTTCTCGTTTCCTGTGCTTCTTCCTTTGCACACTTAGCCTGGCTTTTCCTTTCATCTCAGGCCCAAGTGCCTGACGACTCTTTCATGTGCCTGCTTGCCGTTGCCTTTGCGTCCTCGTTGAAACAGCATCACGACCCTGGGATGCCCTTCCCTCGTCCACTCCCCAAGCAGCTTTGCAGCTCCTGAGACCCCTTTTCCAGGGATGCCTTCCCTCACGAGCACCGGCGTGCTTTTGTCTCAGTCAGGAAGCGTTATACTCGAGTGGGTATGCATTCTAGGTTACATTTAATGAATATTTCCATGCTAAAGTATAAACACCCGTGCATGGGATTGATTTGCCTGTCCCTTAAAAGGTTAACATTGATGTTTGGTGTATTTGGAAAAAACAACTCACCAGCAACATAGTAGAATGGAAATTAGGGGAATTGACCAAAAAAACCCCACCAAATCTTAAAGATCAAGAAGTAAACAAAACAAAACAAAACAAAACAAAAACCACTGTGTGATCATGGAGATGCGCTTCCTGTCCGGGGGCCCACCCTTCTTATGGGAAATCTCAATTTCCGGAACTCTAAGCATGTGAGAAAAATAAAGGACGAACTAAGAGCAGGAGGGAGAGAGATTAAAAGGTTCATTCATTGGAAAAAGTACTTAAATCAATAGTAGTGAAAGGCGATTATGTGTTTTAAATATTGGCCTAAAAGAACTAAAATTCATCTAGGCTTGTCAAGCATCATTTCACATGGTGGGGAGTGTAATGTAAAAACACGATCTTTGATAGGTTTCCCATCATTGTCACTCTCACCTTAAAATCATAGCGAACAGAATGGAAATAGGATTCTCTTCATTTCCTTCATATTTGTATATCACATTTTATTCTAGCTCCTTGTAGTGGTTGAGTGAACTCCCCTCTCCCTTCCAGGCAGTTCCAGGTAGTTTCGGTCCTCAGTTGTGTGGCGAGGATGCCCCTCACTTTACTGGTCTGCTGCTTGATCCTCTGCCCTCCGAGGGGCGGCTTGGCAGAATGCCAGATTTCCACTGCTGTCTTCATTGTTTCGAGCTATTTTTCATCAGTGGGCGTCTCTCATCCTTGAAGCAGTTCTGATTTCCAGCCCGTCACTCGTTCCATCATAGCCAAATTCCCGTAGCTGTTCCGCGGCATCACGGATGTCCTGATGGAGTCTGTGGGTGATGGTCACAGTCACCCATCTGCGCTCGCAGGGATGCTAGTTCCGCTCACAGAATGATGGAATCCTGGGACTGGGAGGGACCTGGGGATCCGCAGGATCCCAAGCAACACCGAGAGAACCCAAACCGCTTCCTGATGTTTAACTAAATCAAGAAGTCTAACTGATTTGCAAAACGAAAGAAGCTCATCTTTTAAAAATCACTTAGAACAATATAAATGCATGTGTGTGCACACACGTCAGAACCAAACCAATCTCAAGAACTGTTGGCACACAGGCTGTAATTTTTTTTTTAAGATTTTATCTATTTATTTGACAGAGAGATAGCGAGCACAAGTAGGTGGAGTGGCAGGCAGAGGGAGAGGGAGAAGCAGGCTCCCCGCTGAGCAGGGAGCCTGACGTGGGGATTGATCCCACAACCCTGGGATCAGGACCTGAGCTGAAGGCAGCCCCTTAGTCAACTGAGCCACCCAGGCGCCCCTGTAATTATTTTTTTCAGAGGAAGCCAAAGTAATTTGAAATCTAGGCAGTATAATTTTCAGAGTTTCATAAGGATCGATCAATTTTTTTTATCTTAAACAATGGAAATTCATTGTCTCGTAGTTCTTGAGGTTAGAAATTCAAAATCAAGGTATTGGCAGGGCCCGATCCCCTCTCAAGTCTCCAAGTGAGGATCCTTTCTTGTGTCTTCCAGCTTTTGGTGGCGGCCGGCGGTCCTTGGCCTCCCTTGGCTTGTGGCTCTTGTCACTCCAGTCACATGACCCTCTTCTTTCTGTTCTTCACATCACCTTCCCTGTGTGTGTCTGTCTCTATGTCCAGATTACCCCTTTTTACAAGGCTATCAGTCCAATGGGATTTGGGTCTACCCTAGTGACCTCATTTTAACTTACTTTGGTGAAAACCCTGCTTCCAAAAATAGGGTCATATTTCTGAGCTCCTGGGGGTCAGGACTCTTAATATTTTTTTTTAGGAGGGGGGACACTGTTCCATCCATAACCACCCCCATAGAAGCAGTCGGCACAAGCCCAAAGTCTGTGGTAGGTGGCTCCCAACTCCCTCTTACCTGGGTGTTCTGTGGTTCTTCTGTGGACTCCCTTCCGCAGCAAGTTGAACAATCTCCACTCTGACTTCAGATGGGTTCTTGGAGGCCTTTGACGGCCAGGCTTCAAAAGTTCTAATGTCATTTCAAATGGCCCTACATAACCACCGTGGTATGTGTACCATGCTCCGACAATGGCTGCTCTACCCAGGCCACTCTGAGCTCAGTATTAACCAGATGGACCCCCGCCCCCCTCTGTGGGTTACATAATATAATGGTTAAGAGCTTTAACATAACCACCTAACCAGCGTTCGGATGGACACCCCTTGATGTCCGTGCTCAAGTTACTGATTTAAATCTGGCCCCAGGAATAGGAGGCAAATGCTGCCCTTTACGGTTGTAGTTCCTGTTGTTGTCCTAGTTAGGCGGAGTTCACGTGCATTTGGATTCTCTTTGCTGGGCTTGTACCTCTCACCCAGGTTCTGCCTTTGGTTCTGGCTCTCGTGAAGTCCCCGAAGGAGAAAGTCTCCATGTAGCGTGGGCAGGAGAAAACCTGGGAGAAGCAGAAATTCTGCATGAGATGGCAGAGGTGGCATCCTCTTTGGCCTTGACCATCCCAGATGGCATCCGGTCGCATGGCAGGGAAGCCTGGTGAGGAGGCAAGCAGTCCATGGGTTGTTTGCTGAGATGCCTGTCTGATGGCTTGTTAATGGGTGTTCATCGACAGCTTCTACTGTAAGATTTCTCTCTCCATCTGTGCTACCAGGGAGCCTGCAGGTGGAGTGGCCTCTTAATCAGTTTCTGATACTGTGACTTTTTCCGTTGAGAATTGACAATATGTTAGTACTAAGTACTAAGTATAATACTTAGTATTTAGTACCCCCACGTTTCTGTTGAGAGTTGACAGTATCTTAGTACTAGGTACTAAGTACTAATACTTAGTACTAAGTACAATACTTAGTACTTAGCACCCCCGTTTTTTCTGTCGAGAATTGACAATAATTATAGTCACTGTCGTCCAGCCTCCTTCTTGGTATTCCAGTACACATGGCATCAGCGTTCTCCTTCATTTCTCTCGATGCCATGGGGCTAGGTACACAGAGAACCTCTGAAGACAACAAATTGAGTTTTGTCCTCTGTGGACGGGAGGGGGAAATAGCCAAAGAGGCCTGGTCTACATAGTTCAAATGCAGAGAAGAATATTTATCTAGATAATGCAAACACAAAAGCCCAGTTAAGTTTCATTTACACAAGCGACCTTACTCGGTGTGTCCGGTGGTAGGAGACTGAGGAAGTAAATGCCAGAGCACGTGCCTTGCCCTGTAACACACGGGTGCACACCGGGACACACTCTGTCTCCCTGCTCCATGATGAGATGCAGAAAGACAGAAGCAGATGATGAACACACATGCAGCCTGTGCGTTTGAAGACCAAGTTCACACACACACATATTTGCAAGTTCGGAGCACCCGGAAGGTTTGGATGAGTCTTCTTGAATCCTGGAAGAAAGTCAACAAATTAGTATTTGTAGTTGACATGGAAATTATCACGTAGAGTGAAGAGGTGTCCTTAATGATTGACCTAATTCCTTATAGTGAAACAGATGGGAGACGGGTGGCCCAGGCAGGCGTGGGTAAGTTCAGAGGGGAGAGAAGGTGGTGTGTCAGCAGAATGCAAGTAATTCGGTTGAACACATGAGTGTTACCTCCCAGACCATCCATCGATTCAGTAAATATTTACCCAGTTCCCACTCTCTGCCTGGCATTGTGTATTACGATCCAAATAAATGGGAGGTGTGGTTTTGGTTGGCTTGGATTTAATTTGATTACTGTTTCACCAGTTCTAAAGCATACATTTTAACACTTCTGAAATTGAGATGTGTGCAACAGTCAGTGGGGACTTAGATAAAAAAGCTATTAGTCACTATTATATTTGGCAGTGCTTTAAAAAGAAAGGGAAAAAAAAAAAAGCAGAGAAGAAGAAAACCTAAGTAGTTACACCCTCGCCTGTAGCACAGGTAAATCCATGAGTCATATATCAACTTTTCCTTGGGTATTTCTTTTAACCTTACTGTGAATTAAATGCTATACTTATGGATAGTTTTAAAAATACTTGCTTTTTAAATCATTATCCTGGTATGACTAAACCTAAACACTTGGACTCTTGTCCTTCTCTTGTTCTTCCATTTTCTGGGCACTGGTCAGGCATGGATAATTGACTTATATAACGATATTTTTAGAATACCATGAGCGGTAAAATCCATGGTAAGGGTTAGCTAGATACTATATCCACATCTGCGTCTCTGTGTCCCCGAATGAGTTGGTTGATTGACTTGGGTACGCACGTGTATGGGATATGTGTACTGCTAGCTGCCACACTCACTAAGCCCATCCCAAAGAAAACCACTGCGGTTGCCATATCATTAAAAACAATGTAACTGTAAATTTTTTCCAAAATAAAAAATTTATTTAAAAAAAAACATCAGAGGTGCCTGCCTAGCTCAGTTGGAAGAGCATGCAATTCTTGATCTCAGGGTCATGAGTTCAAGCCCCAAGTTGGGTGTAAAGGTTACTTAAATAAATAAAACTTAAAAAAAAAAAGTGCATCAGTCTGATGGATATGCTTGAAGTCTGCTTCACCCATTAGATGAGAACTGACCATTTATCACCATATAGTCTGCATAGGATGGAGCAGCAGTACTGTAAATTACTTGTATATGGCGAGACAGGAGCTCACCGGCAGGTATGGGAAGGTGAGGACACCTGGCTTCAGCTGTCTGTGCTCATCAGGGTGCCTGGCTGATGGTTCTGGTGCTCACGCTGGGGACCCTGCACCCATGTGTTTGTGTCTTCCCTCCCTCCCCACCCCTCTTCGCCCTGCCCTCTTCCTCCCCTTCCCTTCCCTTTCTTTGTCTTGGTCATAATTCTTACTGTGAAGAATACATTTTCTTTTTTTTATTATGTTATGCTAGTCACCATATAGTACATCATTATTTTTTGACGTAGTGTTCCATGATTCATTATTTGTGTATAGCATCCAGTGCTCCATATATCACTGGGCTCACCCGTCCCCCCACCCCCCTCACCTCTAAAACCCTCAGTTTGATTCCCGGAGTCCATAGTCTCTCACGGTTCGTCTCCCTGTCTGATTCTGCACCCCCCCCCCCCCCCC
>LNAC01000045.1:5266867-5341007 GCA_002007465.1 Ailurus styani | reverse complement strand
CCCCCCCCCCCCCGCCTGGTTCATTTTTCCCTTCCTTCTCCTAGTGTCCTCCATGTTATTCCTTATGTTCCACAGATAAGTGAAACCATATGATAATTGTCTTTCTCTGCTTGACTTATTTCACTCAGCATAATCTCCTCCAGTTCCATCCATGTTAATGCAAATGGTGGATATTCATCCTTTCTGATGTCCAAGTAATATTCCATCGTGTATATGGACCACTGCAAAGAATACATTTTCATTCTTCTCGAGTCTTCTTATAGCCTAGACTCTGTATCTTAAACCTTATGTCAGTTTTAGGATAATCACTAACTTTCTTTGTACTGAAAAGTCAGCAACAAGCTTTCAGTCTATTCAGACTACATGCTTGAAGGGTTTTGTTTGTTTGTTTGTTTTGAACAAATGCTTAAACATCATATAAGCCATTCACAAGGTGTCCAGGAGGTGACAACGTGAGCATCCAGATTAGAGACGCACAGAAACCTTGCTCTAGCATAGCTCTGAGGTCACGCTAGAGCAAAACGCAAACCACGACATTTGGGGAGGAAGGTTCTGCAGAGCTGGCAAGGGCTGAATCTCCCAGTCAGCATTTTTTGGTGATCATTTTAGCCAGTTAACCGAGTGAATGAATGAATGAGCCCACGAACGCATGCAGGCACGTCCAGCAGTTTGTCAGCACACTGCTACAAGTCTTCATGGCCGTGTTCAGCAAAACCGGTGAAATGCAGACAGTTGCTTTCTCTGTTCATCCTAATCTGCAGGCACTGTTACTGTGTGCAAAAGGAAAGGCAAAGCTGCGGAAGGAAAGTGTGTCCGGCCCGGCGCTCCCGATGCCCACCTGCCTGGGATGCTGTAGACTATAGTGAAGTTAGCTTCGCCACCACCCAGGTGGCCTGTGTCCCAGTTCGCAACCTTTTACGCTGCGAAGTGATAGCTGCGTGGATCGTTGCCCCCATTCTTATGGGGGGGGCCATGCCTCTCCGAGTGCTACCTGGTTTTTCGTGTTACACGTTTGCTGGAGCACCCTCACGTCCCAGGCCCTGGGCTGGCCCCCGTGCCGGCCACCAGGTCAGCTCCCAGCTGTGCACCCCTCATGCTGTGTTTGCGGCCGATGTTGCTCCTGCCCTTCCTCCGCCGGGCAGCCAGCCACCGCAGCCTCTGTCTGGGTCCTCAGCGGTGTGGGCTGCCCCTCTCTCGGGGTGATCCAAAGGACAAAAGCCGCTCAGACCACGACGTGGAAGACGGGAGTATCATCGAAGACCTGACGGCTGGCCCATATTTGGGGGTGAGGGATTCAGTGTAGTTCCACTCATCCTCATGTGAGGTGATAGAATTTCCAGTGATTTTTTTAAAAATTCTGTTACTCCATATTGTATTTTTCTACAAGGGACAGGGGTTTTCTTTATAGAGAGTGGAAAGAGCTTGGATTTCGGAGTTGGACAGATCTGGGTTCAGTCCTGTCTCTGGCACCCGCTAGCTGTGTGACCTTTAACATCTGACTTGCCCTCTCTGAGCTCCAGGGGCGTAAAACAGAGATGCCAGCTTCCTGAAGTAGTGTGAGGATTAGATATGACCATCGGGTGTGAAGCCCAGAAACACAGTGGACACGGTCACACTTCCATCTCTGTGGTTCCCCACCCTCCTTGCCCCCGCTCCCCTCCCCAAGGAACCCCTCTGCCAGACCGTGTGTTTCACATGGAGGATGAACGTGCGCAAAACCCGAGCCAGTTGAGTCTCTGTAACTGTCTCGAGCCCAGGGCCAAGTCCACCTCGGTCCATTCATTCATTCATTCATTCATTCAACACATCCTCTGCGTGGGGCCCCTCCTGTCTCTGGGTGTGCAGCCCTCCTCTGCTGTCTTGGCCTGGGGAGTCTCCTCACCTGCTGCTTCCCATCAGCTCCATAGTGTCTCAAGTGTTGCATTATTGGCATTTCTGATTTTAGAATCAGCCCTGCGTCATAATTCACGGCAGCCCCATCCTTGAGGCGTCTCAGCCTTTCCCCGTGCCCGCTGACAAGGACCAGAACCTAACTCCCAGAGATGTAGTCAGTCTGAGGCCCGCCACTATCCGCCGTCTTCCGGAGACAGTTCCAGATTTCTGCCTCTAAGAGAAGTCGGACTCCATGCCCGTATGAGCGCTCAGCCCCAACCACGCCAGGATAAATGGCTAAATTCTCTCTTAATTGAGTACAAGCAAACTACAATGGCAGAAAAAGAGACGTGTTCAAACACGGCCGGTTCTTCAAGGGAAATTGAATAAGTGCCCTTTCATGTCTGATTTTTTAAAAGTGGGTTTAATGACACTGTTGTGTGGCTAATGCTGTGGAAACACACAGCTTCCCCCGAGTGTAGGCACATAATAACAGCATTAAAGCCAGCTCTCAGAAAAGGGCCTTCCCTGGCCGTCTTCTGTAGCATTTCTCGTGTGATTACTTGGACAACCTAATGTAAAAATATTTTGGCTGCAGGTGTCACAAGTGACACACTTGGATCCTCTCCCCCCAGTAGGTCAGGACAAAGGCGGTTTCTTTAAGACCTGCACTTTTAATGAACCGTCTTATTGTAGACACTCAGAATCTAATAGTGTGCCTTTTGGTGAAGTTGTTGAGAATTTTAATGCATTTTAGTTCTCATTCATCACGGCCTATGTGCCCCTAGCGGGATGGTCTTTAGAAATAGGATTAACTTCTAGAGGAATGCATTAGCTATGCCACAGAAGTAGGCAATGCACTAACTAGTCTGATAGATTGCTCCAACCTTCAAATCCTTCTGGCCGCCCCCTCCCCAACTTTTTTCCCTTTATTGACAGCTTCTCATTGAATGGCTAGAAGCATTAGTGTGTTTAGGAGTTAGATGTTTTGTATGATCCTAGGCTGATCTCATATTCCCTTTCTGAAATTAATTCGACACTGCTTTACATGTTAATCCGCAAAGGATTGATTTGGAGAAGGTCAGAGCAGTGCAGCCTCAGAAAATGGAAGAAAAGCCCCACTTAGAACAGCTCATTTCAGTTCCCAGACCTAAGCCTAGCTGCCTTTTCATTGTGGCACTTAGACAGCTGTAGGCGGCTTGGACACCTCGCAGAATACATCAAACAGTGGGGTTTGATGTGGGCTGTAGGATCGTTGGACTAATTAAGTTTAGCTTGGTTAACCAATTGCAGTTTGCAAATTGAACAATTGCACTCTGAAAGCTTCTGACACAATAGAACACAGAATCTTCTTTTTAGGCATAAACATTCCCAATAATGGAGTAGTACTTTTTGAAAGAAGCTTATACCAAATCCACCCAATTTGGATGTCTCTAATGTAAAGTTCGTTTCATTGGTAACAAAACTGCAGTCTCCTTTATTCAGGCAACTGCATGATGTCGAAGACAAGAAGGCCCAGGGCCGTGGGTGGGGAAGGCGATGGAGGAGAGGGGTGAGGGGGAATCCCCCGTGGGTGCAGAGAGGGTGAGTGTTTGAGAGTTAAGAGATTTAAATTCTTTTTCTTTTTAAAAAATTTTAAATCTTGAGCCCCGGTCAAACAAATGTTGGAGAACTGATCACAACGAAGGCACAAGATAAGTAACGGTTCTTAGAAGATGAAAACACAGTAAACCCAAGAGATCAAATTAAGGCGAATTCAGGGTCATTTGGTGAAAAGACTCGATTTTAGAGGGAAGGGCAGAGAAAGCAATGAAGTCCAGACTGAGCAAAGGCACAAATGGTAAGACCAGAGTAGTTCCAAATGTGAATAAAAAGGAAAGTGTCCGTGTTTATAAATCTACCTTTGTATTGGGAGATTCCACGTTAGTAGGCTTTTTTTCATTTTGAAAATACTACAGCATGTAACGCAACCTATTATCTAATGCTTCGTCGGTCGTTTTAATCTAATTTTAACCTTTCTCAAATGCTTACTCTTTGCTCTGGAAAGTTCCTACGACGGCCGTGGTGTATCCCAGCCGAACGAGGTTGCTCTGAACGATTGCCAGGGACGAGGAGAGCCAGCTTTGATTTTTGCTAATGGAAGTCTTACTGGGATCTGAGCAATGGGGACAGCTGCCTTCTCTGATCCTTTGCTTAAGTAATTAGTGTCATCGTCAGGCTTTAAAAAAAGAAAAGGTTACTAGTCACGGCAAAGGAAACGCTGCCACTAGTCCGTTCACATCTGTGAGCCTGAAGCAAAAAGCAGGGAGGGGGTGCTCGGATTACTGGCGGCTGTGGCCCGCCCGCCTTTGGCGACATCATTGCCGTTCGTGAGAGTACAGTCATGTCCTGACCCTTGTCTGGGGACAGCCTCATGCCGTGCTAGGCTGTCCCTTCCATCGCTACAGCTCTTCCTTGACTTATGATGGGGTCACATTCGGATAAACTCTGCCCTTCCTTAATTTACAATATTGCTGTTCCATTAAACCCATCATACGTTGAAAATACCTTAAGTCCAAAATGTGTTTAAGACGCCTAACCTACTGAACGTGATAGCGTGGCTGAGCCTCCCCGAAACGTGCTCCGGACACTTACGGTAGCCCACAGTTGGGCAAAATCGCCTAATGCAAAGCCTATTTTATAATGAAGGGTTGACGAGCACGTGTAATTTATTGAAAACTACCGAAAGTGAACAACAGGATGGTGGTGTGGGTACAGAATGGTTGTAAGCGTATGGGTCACGTCCCCCCGTGACTTTATGACTGGAAGCTGTGGGTCCCTGCCCACTGTCACAAGGGAGGATCCTAGCACATATCACAAGCCCAGGGAAAGATACAGATTCCAAATGCGACGTATGCATTCTTACTGAATGCACATTCCTTTGTACCATCGTAAAGTGCAGCCGTCCTTAGCAGAGTCTTTAGAGAAAGGAACTTTAGAGAAAGTCTTGTTACTCTTATTGGTGGGTGTAACAATGATAAAACCTTCTTTTCTTCTTGGGACATAATCTCTTACGTGCTAGTGAGAGAACTCTCCGTCATCTGGAAAAAAGTAATTTCCATTTCTGAAATGTTAGGGGGTCATCAGTCGGTTCTGGAATAATGAATTCTAGTGAATGGCAAAATAGGATGTTTATGATAAAATAAATGTATGTGCGTGCATTTAGGATTTATTGGACCAGGACTCTGTGGCCACCAACCAGGGCTGTGTATCTCCACTTCCCAGAATAAATATTTGTGATAGGTTATTATCTCTATCAACACCCTTCCGTGGCAGCATCGACTTACACATAAACTCTGTGTCCTTGGACCTAGCTAGAGCCTTGGCTTTAGGACTACAGAAGCTGAATAGGAGAAGGTAATCTAAGGGGACTAGTCTGTGGTTTACCCAGGTTCCCAATGGCTTTATTATGTCCTGAGTCAAAGGCATCCAGGACACTGTAAGAATCTCATATGCCTATGTGCCTGGAGACAGATGTCCACCTCTGGCCCATATGATAAGCCGCTGAACCAGCAGGTAAATTTTTTTCTAAGTCACTTTCAGAAAGTGGCATGGACGCACACATTGCTGTGTCCACTCTCTTGCCGACCTGAATGTTCTGACAGCCCCGGTGCCCCTGTTTTTCCCATAGTCTCCATTTATTACCTCCAAAACAGCAGCAGCCCTGCTTCCTCACCCCCCCAAGAAACCAAACAAATATAAACACCTTTGAACAGGGTCCAGATCTGCAGAAAGTGCGAAAAAAACAAAACAAAAACAAAAACAAAAACAAAACCGCTCCCCTCTGCCTAGTCACACTATCAGAAATTTACATGTTGGGGTGTTTTCTCCTAGTTAAGACCTAAAGAGAAATTAGAGAGTGTCTGCCTCTTTTCTAGCCACTTGTCTGCATGCACTGAATCTGCATTTCCATGTGGCCACAGCTCTGGGTGGCCAGAGCACAGGGCCACGGAGTCCTTGCTTCCTGAGAGCTCAGCTCATGTAGGGACAGCATGATCCAGAATATAGACACAGTCCAGACTCATTGCCATCAGTGACAAGAGACGTTCTTTGGCGAGCCAGGCCTTTCCTGTCTTCCAGGGGCGAAGGAGAAACAGGGAATGGTATCTGCAACAAGTCTGTGCAGGGGAGAGACTTGGACAGTTTTCCAGATGGCTCTAGAAGGCTACCCCCAAGGGCCAAGCCATGGCCAAAGCCTGAGGTCTCACGCTGGTCTTTAAGAGCACTAAATTGATGAATTCGGTGCGAATGTATACCCTGTTTTTCCTGGGGGGGTTTAAATGTGACAAGGGTTTTGTGCAGGATTCTTAAGTGTGCCGCTTTGTTTCTCAACAGCAATATGAAAAGCATGCGTGTCTGAAATTGTTTGATGCTTTTTGGTGTCTCGTGTGTGTTTTTGGTTTTTGCCTGGAAGCTGTGTCTTAGTATGTTTGATGGTAGTGGTTATTTCTCACGATGGGGAATTAGAAGGGAATTTGGAAGAGATCAGATCTTTGTGTTTAACCTGAACTTCTGGAAAGGCTTCTTTAATCACTGGCCGCCTTCCTCCTCACCAGCTGCTGACCCACACCCCATTTGCCCCCTGCCCCCCGCCCCTTGTCTCGCTGGGCTTCAGAGAGCATGATCTTTGCATCAGTATCACCTGAGAAAAAGGTGAAAACCCGCGGCCCCCCGGCCCTACCAGGTCAGAGTCCACAGGTCAAATTCATGAGATCCCTGGGTGATTGGTGCTCATGGTAAAGTCTGAGAAGCGGCACCTGCTGTTCTACTAAAGACTTCATTTTCTTTTTATGTTTTCCCTTTCCTCACCTCCAACTTCCCTTCTCTAATTCTTCCTAGCTGCCTTTCTCTACTTCCAGGAAGAGGTCAAGATGTTAATTTCTCTTTCTTAGTATTATGAATAGTCTATATAGGTTTCCCAGAGAAAATCGTCTTTTTGAACCTATTTAAACTACTAAATGATGTGTTGTTTATCTAAAATTCACCTTTAACTGGGCATCTGTATTTTTTATTTGTGAAATCTGGCAACCCTCATTGGAAGGAAACAGAAGTATCTCCCTTTGGGGGAAAGTGATAGTAGACAAGGTACACAGGCAGGTTCCGAGGGGAAGCCTCGTGAGTCATCCATTCACGGCCTGCCTTTGGCCTGGCTCGTACTTTGAAAGGGATGGGATTTGGGGTTTGGAACAAGATGTCAGTGGTATATTGCCTCTGAGGTTGTAGGTGTGTTTGCGGGGTGGGGGTGAGGACAGGAGACATTAAGAGAAAGCTCTATCTATTCTTTCTGAGCCTCCAAAGAGCATCAAACAAATCAGGCCCTACTCTGGAAAAACCCCTGCTGATCTAGAACTGGGGGCACATTTTCCCACCAGGCGGCTTTAGGTAAGGGAACTGGCAGAGTTGAGCCACAAAATTTGGAAGAGAAAATGCCCTCCATGTGAGTGTTTTCATTTCTATGGGGTTCGAGTTTGGGCTTATTATGTCAGATTTAACTATTAAGCTTTCTTGTTTGATGAGGGAACATGAAGCTCTCATTTATTCACCTCATTAGATGCAAGTACTGCAGGTGTTTCTAAAACAGCTCGTGACCTAATATTTCTTATTGTTAGGTACTTCCAGATGATGGGGTTTGACTCAAATGCCCCAAAGCAATGAAACTCAGATTTAGGGTTTCAACATTTGCCATGACTCTTTGCTTTTTACGCCACTTAATAAGTCGTACATGCATATTCTAAGGGAAATTATGAGCTGCCTTATTCATTACACATTTTTCCAACTTGTAATTGTGTTGGCATCAAATGTTGGCAACATTTGAAAGAAATTGACATATTACTTGATCATTGTAAATCTCCCAGTGCTTTTAACTGAAAATGGCATTAGAGCCATTTTCTTAAAATTTTGCTTTTTTACATTATCCCTCTTGAGGAAATATGCAGTGTTAGTAGAATTCTTTCAGGACTCGTTCGAAAAGCTCAACCTTTCAAGAACGAGTCTACGAGTCTTCTTGCTATTGGCATACTGACCCGAAAAGCATAAATAAGAATGCCTTTGGACCTCAGACATGAATGAGATTATTACAGGAAATTATGTGGTGGAAGAAATGGGAAGAAATGGGAACTTGAGTATTAAAACACTGGTTGTTTGGCAGTGTGTTTGCGTTGCTTAGTATCATGAAGTAGGTTGTATGGGGAAATGATGGCTAAATTTATAATCTGGTAAAGAGATCTTCTTAGTTGCAGCAAAATTACCCATATCGTTTACATGTTTGCAAATACATGAAGCATAATACTTCCAGAAAGCAGGAATCCAAGACTCCTTGTATATTTCATTTCATAGATGAAAATTTAAGAACTTTTCGTTCTCCATCTTTTTTGGGGGGGTGGTATATGGTCTCTTCCTTACTCTTGCATATATAATTTCTTATTTTATTTTTTTTATTTTTTAAAATTTTAGTTTCCAGTGATTCAAGATTCATAGCTTATGCACCACTCCCAGTGCTCCATGCAATGTGTGCCCTCCTTAATATTCGCCACCAGGCTCACCCATCCCCCCTCCCCATGCCCCTCCATAACCCTCAGTTTGTTTCTCAGAGTCCACAGTCTCTCGTGGTTCATCTCCCCTTCCGATTTACCCCAATTCACTTTTCCTTTTCTTCTCCTAAAGTCCTCCATTTTATTCCTTATGTTCTGCAAGTAAGTGAAACCATGATAATTGACTTTCTCTGCTTGACTTATTTCACTCAACACAATCTCCTCCAGACCCGTCCATGTTGATACAAAAGCTGGGTATTCATCCTTTCTGATGGCTGAGTAATATTCCATTGTATAATGGACCACATCTTCTTTATCCATTCATCTGCTGAAGGGCATCTTGGCTCTTTCCAAGATGGAAAGATTGGCGATTGTGGCCATTGCTGCTATGAACATTGGGGTGCATATGGCCTTTCTTTTCACTACATCTGTATCTTTGGGGTAAATACCCAGTAGTGCAATTGCCGGGTCATAGGGTAGCTTTTACTTTAAACTCACTAAATTTGATGAGTATTATTTGTTTGTTGAGGAAATAATTTCCTTAGCTATTTAAACAGTTTGAGTCAATATAATGAGATATACATTTGGGAGCTTATGGAGCCTCACATAACAATTATTTTTAAACTTATTTCAAAAATTAAACTTCCAAGACATATTTTGGTAGATTTCAGTATTAGGCCGTCATATCCTGCAAGTCACGGTTGTTCAGAGGTCAAAGGATAAACTATAGCAGGGGTGACATAAAGGATATGTGGAACTTTAAAATGTTGTTAACACACTGTGTATGTTATAAAAATGACAAATGATGCCATAGGAGGTAGATAATTTTCCATTGGGAATCCATTATCTCCCAATTTGATCAGACTCTTAAGAAGGTTAGTGGAAGGAGACATTTACTAAGTAGATTTTAGATGCAGAGTTAGTTCCATAAAACCTCAGTAGTTTTCACCTGGACCTGGCCTTGTTCTTGTCCTTTGTAGGACACCTTCCCCTGTGTTCATGAGGCTAGAGTGTATCTCCTGCAATTTGCTACTAAAGTGGAGTGATCGTGGTAGGGTAGAAGGAGCTGTTCAGTGTTCCCGGTGCCCTGGCCATGCTAGAACAGTAAGGAGTCACAGAATTTCAGAGAAGGAAGGGACTTAACAAGCTCTTCCCCATCCCTCTGGTGTTACATGTTGAGGAACCAAGACAGAGAGGGGCAACTGGCTGGCTCAGTTGGTGGAGCACGTGACTCTTGATCTGGAGGTTGTGAGGTTGAGCCCCACGTTGTGTAGAGATTACTTTAAAAGGTAAAATTTTTAAAAAGCCAAAAAACAAAAAAACACAGAGGATGGCTTGTGTCTCTAGTCATCTGGTCAACAGCCAGTTCACACTATCTGCTGCGAATCCCACCTCCCATCCTGGGTCCTTCCTACAATCTCACACCATCTTGTGCTGCTGACCTTCTTCAGACCTCATGTTCAGTAGCACGAGAGAGCACAACAAGCAGGTATTTTGAAAGTTTAGAGATTAATTATTACTCATATATTTATATACTGGTGTCATAAGTGGGAAGAGAGCTTTGTAAATTATTTTATTTTTTAAAGATTTTATTTACTTGAGAGAGAGTGAGAGAGCGAGCTCAGAGGGAGAGGGAGAAGCAGACTCCCCACTGAGTAGGGAGCCTGATGTGGGGCTGGATCCCACGACCCCATTCATTGTTTATGTATAACACCCAGTGCTCCATGCAATATGTGCCCTCCTAAATACCCATCAGTGGGTTAACCCATTCACCCCACTCCCTTCCCCTCTAAAACCCTCAGTTTGTTTCCCGGAGTCCATGGTTCATCTCCCCCTCCGATTTCCCCCCTTCATTTTTCCCTTCCTTCTTCTCATGTCCTCCATGCTATTCCTTATGTTCCACAAATAAGTGGAACATATCATAAATCATATGATAATTGACTTTCTCTGCTTGACTTACTTCACTCAGCATAATCTCCTCCAGTCCCATCCATGTTGGTGCAAAAGTTGGGTATTCATCCTTTCTCATGGCTGCATAATATTTCATTGTGTATATGGACCACATCTTCTTCTTCTTTTTTTTTTTTAAAGATTTTATTTATTTATTTCACAGAGGGAGAGAGATCACAAGGAGGCAGAGAGGCAGGCAGAGGGGGGGGGGGGAAGCAGGCTCCCCGCCGAGCAGGGAGCCCGATGCGGGCCTCGATCCCAGGACCCTGAGATCATGACCTGAGCCGAAAGCAGAGGCATTAACCCACTGAACCACCCAGGCGCCCAGGACCACATCTTCTTTATCCATTCATCTGTTGAAGGGCATCTCGGCTCTTTCCAGTTTGGCTATTGTCAACATTGCTGCTATGAACATTGGGCTGCCTATGGCCCTTCTTTTCACTACATCCATATCTTTGGGGTAAATACCTAGTAGTGCAATTGCTGGGTCATAGGGTAGCTCTATTTTTACTTTTTTGAGGAACCTCCATACTGTTTTCCAGAGTGGCTGTATCAGCTTGCATTTCCACCAACAGCGTGGGAGGGTTCCCCTTTCTCCACAACCTCTCCAACATTTATTGTTTCTTGCCTTGTCAGTTTTTGCCATCCTAACTGGTGTAAGGTGGTATCTCAATGTGGTTTGGGGTTTTTTTTTTTTAAGATTCTATTTATTTATTTGACAGAGAGACAACGAGAAAGGGAATACAAGCAGGGGGAGTGGAAGAGGGAGAAGCAGGCTTCCTGCTGAGCAGGGAGCCTGACATAGGCCTTGAACCCACGGCCCCAGGATCATGACCTGAGCCAAAGGCAGATGCTTAATGACTGAGCCACCCAGGCGCCCCTCAGTGTGGTTATGATTTGAATTTCCCTGATGGCTAACACTTTAAATGACAGAAGGAGTTGGTGATGGTCTTATAGAGAGAGAGGATTAAGGGAAGTCACAAAAATAAAGTACTTTAAATCTTCAGGAGTAAATTCTCTAGCCTTTGACCTCTCCTGATGCTTGATAATAATAATTCTTTAGGATGTCATTCTCCTTGTTGATTTCTGCAAGCAACCAAAGTTCCTGGGTAGTAAGTAGCCTCAGTAGCACAGGAATGTCAATTACTAGCTGGGTATTATTTTGATATTTGAGCCAAACATAATTTAGGGGCAGTTAGTGAGATGTTAATACTCTGAGCTGGTTTCAGGTCTGTAACTGGAAGGTGACAAGACCAGGGTGAGGAACTGGGAAAAGCTAGAGCTACTGTTATGTAGGCGTGGGGGTGGGTTTATACCTCATGCATACATACATTGTTTCAGCAAATTTTTTTTTTAAAGATTTTATTCATCTATTTGACAGAGAGAGAGGTAGCGAGAGAGGGAACACAAGCAGGGGAGTGGGAGAGGGCAAGGCTGGATCCTAGAACCCCGGGATCATGACCTGGGCTGAAGGCAGACACTTAACGACTGAGCCACCCAGGTGCCCCAGCAAATAGACTTTTTAAGTTTTTAAATACTGTATAGAATTAATGGTCATTTTCCAAATTATATTGATGTTTTTAAGGATGTATAATTTAAAGGGATTCTATGTTAAATATTTTTGGATTTTGGAATTCTGTCTGGCTAGCTCATAGGGCTGGGAGCCCAGCTGGAGATGGCAGAGAGAAATGAAGATACAAGTTGACCTCTGTTGGGCTGAATGTGGAGAATGTCAGCTTTCTCTGTGTTTCCTTCCCTTTTCTTTTTGGCTCCTTGGGTTTTGCTCATTGTTGACATCCCTGAATTCCATCCCATTGGAGTTAATTGTAATGTGTATATTTGTTTTCCTGCTTCATTGTGAGCAATTTGAAAATGCCATATTTGGTTAATCTTTGCATTCCCTGCTGCT
Source organism: Ailurus styani (assembly GCA_002007465.1). Taxonomy (NCBI): domain Eukaryota; kingdom Metazoa; phylum Chordata; class Mammalia; order Carnivora; family Ailuridae; genus Ailurus; species Ailurus styani. The sequence continues at coordinate 5,328,707 of LNAC01000045.1, read as the reverse complement.
CCTAAGACAACATATAGTAATTGCTCAAAAAATGTTGTATAAGTGAATGAACGTTGGATTTAGTTAAGGAAACTTGCATCAGTTTTGTTTTCACACTTTAAGACAACGTGCATTTTTTTCAAAGCCTTCTTTGACTTGGTGAGGGAAGTCCATGGTTTGTTACCAAGCTCCAGGTAACAAATCCAAACAGGGTAGATATTGGGGTGTGTGTGTGTGTGTGTGTGTGTGTGTGTGTGTGTGTGTGTGTGTGTGAATGTGTGTACTATACTGTGGTTTGAGGAAATAAACCTTTTTAGTTCTTAAACAGCCCATTTCAGAAGAAGAAGATGTGGCTAGGCTTGATCCTTCCATGAGTAGGTCGGGGCCATGTCCCCTCTCCTTGAATTTAGGTGGGCCCAGCTTCAGCCGAACTCCTCGCTAGCAGCAACCTGCTAGCCGAGTGTGTGCGCCATCTTGGAAATATATCCTCTGCATCCAGTGGAGCTGTACCAGCTGACACAACTGCTTACATCTGCCCCAGATGCAGATTTGTGAGCGAAATAAATAATGGAGTGATTTAAACCACTAATGTTTGGGGTGGTTTGTTAGGGAGCACTAGATTTTTAGAACAGAGACCTATGTAAGCATCACAGTCATCTGAAGTACTCGTGGGGACCAGGGAGGGCATGGGTAATGGAGATTCACTAATTTGTTTACTCAACACTGACTGCATATGTGGACCTGGAGCTGTACTGTATCACTGTATCCTGGCTTTGTCTGGACTTTATCCATCAACTAGTTTCTCCTGAAGATCTGATGTCTCCTCCCCACAGCCATTGTAGTGCTCCTCTTCGCACCGCCACCCCTTATGTTGGCACTCCCGAGCACTCTCCGTGACTGACTCATCATCCTGCTTCTTCTACTGGTTTGTAACAGCCTGTTTCTCTCTCTGACTAGACTGTAGTTCTACAAAGGCTGGGATATAGCCTCAGGGTGCTTACCTTAGCACCTGGCGTATTGTAGGTCAATACGTGGATATGTGAATTAATAGTACTGAAACTTCACTTTTATCCAGTGATCCCAATCAACCTTATTCTCAGAAGTGCTGTATTTTATTTTCTCAAAGGCATGGGTCAGCAAGCTACGGACCCTGGAGGGACAGGCATTACCTACCAGCCATTCTTTTCCTCTACGTCACTTCCAGAGTGGAGACTGGCTGTGGCTGGCTTGTCACCTAGATGCCACTTCAAGGTTGACTACAAAAATCACTTTCATCTGGATTTCATCCCTGATTTCGAGTCAGAACCATCCTAAAGAGTGGACTAGAATTTTTTTCTCCAAATTTTTATTATGGAAAAATTGAAATATACTGGAAAGTTGAAGAAACAGTACACTGTGTACCAGTAATACCCAACACCTGGCCTTCAGCACCTGTTTGTATTTTGTCCTTTTTTTCTTTGTTTGCTTGTTTGTTGAGATACAGCATTTGAAAGTACATTGTAGACTTCTTTACACATCACCCCTAAAGGCTTCAACATGCATCTCTTACCAATAAAGATTTTCTGCTATATAATACCTATATTTTCTCATATAAATACTAACTCAGTAGTATCTAGCTCATACTTAAATTTCTTCAATTGCATAAAAAATGTCTTGTGTTACCATTTATTTCTAACCGGGATGCAATCATCATTGTGCATCACACTTGTTTGTTATGTTTCTTTTATCCCTCAAAAAAAAATGACATCAAGGTTTTGGAGAGACAAGGCAGTTATCTTAACGAATAGCCCACGTTCTAGATTTGGCTGTTTACCTCATGGTGGCGTTTTTGTTCCTCTAGCTCCTGGATTTCTTGTCAACTGGAAGTTGGGTCTAAAAATTTGATTTGACTCAGGTTAAATATTTTGGGCAGGAAATCTTGCTAGGTGATGGTGTGTATTTCGTATTGTGTCATACTATATTGTACCTTTCTCACTGGTACTAAGTCCAGCCTCGGTGAGGAGCTTTACTACCTGTTCTCTCCATGGTTAAGGTCTCATTCTGTGAGTAATCTATGGAGCATTGCTTCAGCACACCAGGCAATATCCTGTTCTCTGGTAACCTTAGTGATCCTTGCTTGAACTAATTCTCTAAGGTTTGCAAAACGGAGATTTTTCTTACCTGTTTTTCCTTCATTTATTAACTGATACTATTCTGTAAAGAACTATTTTCAGAGTAGGAAGTTGATGTACTAGTAACTCCAGGAGCAGCAAATGAGTGATTTACTTCTCTTTTGTTCTCTGTCTTGACTCTTTCTCAGCTCGTGCTATAGACTTGTGAATTATTATCTTATAATCAATCACTGTTCTTATTCTTTATGGAATGGGTCCAGATTTGGCCAATTTGGTTCTTTTTAGTGGTGAATGATACTTAGAAATGGAGATCTTTGGCTTCTCCATCTGAGAATGGATGCACCAAGAGCTTACCAGACTCCTCCCTCTCACCCCAAAAATAACCATGCAAACTGAGCATAATACAAAAAGCAGTTACCCTAAGTCACTGAAGAGTGAACACAAGCAGGCAGGCTCTGTGGGACTCCCTCCTTGGAAAAGGAAGGACTAGAGCCAGCCAAAGTAAGCCCAGGCCAAGTGCTGGCAGTACAGTGAAGGGGTCAGAGAAGGCATCTCCAAATTCTGTCTATGTCCATCTTCAACTGTTGAACCACGCATGTGTGGAATAGACTAAAAGCACCTCGGGCAATGACAGAAGATGGGAACTAAGACTAAAGCTGCTGCCCAGAGGGACAGAGTTTGCAATTCTGGTTCAGCCAAGGTAGTTGCCAAACCAAAAAAAAAAAAAGAAACCTAACACTCAGGGGACCTGGGTGGCTCAGTCAGTTAAGTGTCTGACTCTTGGTTTTGGCTCAGGTCATGATCTCAGGGTCCTGGAATGGAGCCCTTCCTGGGGCTCTGCACTCAGCAGAGATTCACTCTCTCCTTTTCCCTCTGCCCCTCCCCCCATCACATGCACTTTCTCTCTCTTTCTCTACAATAAAATCAATAAATCTTTAAGAAAAAAGAAAAGAAAGAACATTCATCAAAGAAAAGTAAGAAAACCCAGAATCTATGCAATTTAACATTTGTCATATCTAGAATATGAAGCTAAAATACTCCACAGTTGAAGAACCCAGAAAATAGAACATTCTCTTAGGAGAAGGGAAAATTAGCTGAGTCCAATACCAAGCTGAAGCAGGTATGGGGAGGAGCAGAAGAGGATTTTGCTGTGACTGTTAGAACTGTGCTCGGGCACCTGGGTGGCTCAGTGGGTTGAAGCCTCTGCCTTCAGCTCAGGTCATGATCTCAGGGTCCTGGGATTGAGCCCCAGATCGGGCTCTCTGCTCAGCAGGGAGCCTGTTTCCTCCTCTCTCTCTCTCTCTCTCTCTCTCTCTCTCTCTGCCTGTCTCTCAGCCTACTTGTGATCTCTCTCCTTCTGTGAAATAAATAAATAAAATCTTTAAAAAAAAAAAAAAAAAGAACTGTGCTCAATGAAGTAAAACAGTAGCAGCTTACCATGAAGGAAAACACAGGCTATCTCAGCAGAGAAATGGAAATGATAAATGAAGAACCAAATGGAAATTCTAGAACTGAAAATACAGTACCTGAAAGAAAATATCCACTTGCGTGGACTTCACAGTCAGATGGAAATGACAGAGAGAGAACAAAGGTGGGGCAGCAAAAACATGTTAGAATGAATAATGGCTTAAATGTTTCCAAATTTTATGAAAAGTGGACATGTACAGATAGAAGGTGGTTGAAGAGCATCAAGCTGTGTAAATGCAGAGAAGCCCGTGTCACACTGTTGAAAACCAAAGGTCGAGAGCAAACCTTAAAAGCAACAAGAGAGAAACAATACAAGGGAACCATAGTCCAATTAATGGACGACTTCAGGAGCCACAGGGGCCAGGGGAGAAGGGAACAACATCTTTAAAGTGCCGAAAGACAGCAATTTTCATCTCGGAATTCTGCATCTAGTAAAAAATCCAAGAATGAAGGATTAGGATGATCAAAAGGTTCAGAGATGATTGGTGGTGATGGTTGTGCAACAACACGGATATTCTTCATGCCACTGAATTTTACCTTTAACAATGGAGAAAATAGTAAATTTTATTATATATATTTTGCCACTTATTTATTTTTTTTAAATAATGAAACAGGGTGCCTGGGTGGCTCAGTCAGTTAAGCATCCGACTCTTGATTTCAGCTCAGGTCTTGATCTCAGGGTCGTGGGTTCAAGCCCCATGTTCAAGCTCCCACTTAAAAAAAAATAAAAAATAAATGAAGAGAAAATCAACACATGCTAGATAAAGAAAATTATGAGAATTCATCCCCAGCAGACCTGAATTTCAAGAAGTGCTATAGAAATTTCCTAAAGCTGGAGGGAAATGACACCAGATGGGAACTGGGATACTTGGGGAGAATGAAGAATAACTGAAATGATAAATATTTGGGTAAATACAAAATACTATTTTTTTTTCCTTTGTGATTTTCTCCCTCAATTTCTCTGTTGATCCTGTAACTATTAGAAGCAAAAATTATAACTGCCTTGTGGGGCTTGTAACGTTTGCCAATACGGAACGTATACAACCGTAAGGGTTGGCGTGAACCTCTATTGTTGAGAGATTTCTGTATTTTACAGGAAGTGGTACAATATTGACTGTAAGTGGGCTATGAAAAGTTATGATGTATATTATAATCCCTGGTGCAGCCACTTAAAAATGCAAAGAAATAGAGCTAAAAGCCAACATAAAAATTGAAATGGATATTCAAGGAATTTTTGTTAAAGGCAGGAAATGAGAAACAGGAACAAAATTTTTATTTATTTTGTGACTCGTTAAATGAGGAAAAGGAAATCATTTTTAAAATTAGGTTATAATATGATAGTAGCCATTTAAAATTGAATTTTTCAAAGAACATTTTTTAAGACATTTACTTTGCTCTGGTTATTTTCTCCTCCTCCTCTTCTTCTTCCTCCTTCTTCCTTCTTCTTCCTCCTTCTTCCTCCTTCTTCCTCCTTCTTCCTTCTTCCTCCTTCTTCCTCCTTCTTCCTTCTTCTTCTTCATTAGACTCTACGCCCAATGTGGGGCTTGAGCTTATAACACCGAGATCAAGACTTGTATGCTCTACTGAGGGAGCCAGCCAGGCACCCTGAAGAACATTTATTAATATGGGTAAAATGCTCCTGATGCTGTGCTAAGTACAAAGAAAAAGGATACTCAGCCACTGTAATATGACCTCCCTGAAAAGAAAATTACATACCCACAAAGTATAGAAAAAAAACGTTTAAGGAAATATACCAAAATGCTTTTTGGTAGTAGAATCCCAGGTGATGTAATACCCTAGTCTTACTTTGCTACATTCCAAGTTTTCTACAATGAGCATCAGTTATAACAAGACTCATTTTTTAGCTGTTACTAGTACATAGTTATTTATTAACACTTGGCTTTTCTACGTTCCCTATTTTGGCACTTCACTAAAATTTACTTTTATTCAAATAGCTTTTTACTGATTCCTATAGATTTTCTAAGCATGTGGTTGTGTGATGGACATATAATAGGACCATTCAGTCATGCGATCTCTTGGTGTCTGACGCTCACCTTAAGGCAGCAGAGAACCCCCAGGAGCTCATCACTATTCTCCAGAATTGGTGGCTCCCAAGCAGTGGGTATTACATGTTCTGGGTCCATCCCTGCTTCCTTATCTATGGCATAGGCTCCTTGTAAGGATTAAATGTGCTGATGGGTGCGATCTTGACTTGGTACTTGGCCATCAGATTGTCTCAGGCTGGCGTGTGTGTTATGTTTTCCAAATATTTAAAACTGCACACCTTGGGAGAAGATAGTCTCACTTATGTGAGAAAGGATGTTGAATGTGAAGATGATGATGGTAGCCCACATACAGTCTGAAGAGGCTCACCGTGGAAGAATCCATCTCTAGGTTTATCCAAGGAACAAGGAATGAGGAATCTCTCTGGTAAGCCGCCTTTGAGAGGGTCCCCGTGATGTCTGCCTTCAGGTAGGCATGCTCCTCTGTAAGCCGCCTTTGAGTGTGGGCTGGACCTACAGGCTCCCTTCTAACAAAGAGAATATGGCAAAAGTAATAGGATATCACTTCTGAGAGTTGGTTACAAAGAGGATTGTGACTTCTGTCTTGCTGGCCTACTCTCACTCCCTCTTTTTGGAGCCGTGGCTCTGGGAGAAGCAAGCAGACATGCAATGAGTTGCCTTGTGGCAAGGCCCACGTGGCTAGAAATGAATGTTTCATTCTGTGAGAAGCTGAGGCCTGCCGGCCGGTATAACCCAAATATGGGCCCTCTCCCACTCAAGCTCTGAAATGACCACAGCCCAGCTGACACCTTCCTTGCAACCTGTGGGAGCTATTGAGCCAGAAGCGCCCCACTGAACAACTCTCAGACTCCTGACCCTCTGAAACTGGGAAATAATATGTGTGTCCAAAGCTGCTGGGTTTGGGGTAAATTTGTTACATGGCATTGGTAACTAATACACTCTCTAAAGCAACGAGGTGTCTTCACCGACTTCCCTCACCTCCTTCCATCCCTTCCACTTCGGTCTCTGGGGAACTGTGGCAGTTTCTCCATGGCATCCTTTTATTTTTAAAATTTTACCTCAAGGCATCAAATGCCTTTCCTGCCCATTCCTTCATCTCGCTGTCTTGCCTCTGGCCCAGTCACTGCTGTTGTGCTGTGTCAGCACAAAACCAAATTGACTAGTGCTGTCGTTTCATCAGTTGCTTTGGAGATCGCCCCTGCTCCTTTCAAAAGTCACAGGGGGATGTGGCTTCCGTGTGACCTAGAGCCCAGAGCAGTGGTTCACAGCCCTCCCTTTGTCCCTTTGTCACATCTCAAGGAGGATGTCACACACAGGGGTCACACTCAGCATTGGTCACCGTGGGCCAGTGCAGTGGGACTGCCAGAGACCATGCATGGTCCCCAGGGTCCTCACTCCAGGCCCTCCCCGTCGCCACCCATTGACTTACTGGGATAAAAGCGTGGAGAATTCTCTGACCTACAGGACACTAAACTGAGTGGCTGGACCTCTGGATTCTGGCCCCATCCCCCCTGTGGCTTTGCCATGTGAGCCAGAACATGCCTTTCCACCTAGTTTCTCTATCTGGAAGGCCTGGACAATAAAGGCCACCATCTCCCTCTTCTGAAACAGAGCTTGAGGGAGAGATTTCCTCTATAAGTGATAGGAAATGATGTTTAATATTTTAAACCCGAACCCAATGATTGTACAATTTGCAGACTGTAATAAAGGCCACCACCATTGTCCCTAGACCTGTGAAGAGTTATGGGAGAAACAGCCCATCTCCCCCAGTGAAAATCCTGGCCAATTGAAAATTAGTTTCTCATACATTGCCTCTTTATTCTTTCTGCTCGTACTTAATAAGTGGACATTTGGTGATGGACTTCTCAGTGCTGTCCCTGTGGCCATCAGCCTATTCACACCATTCCTGGCTGCATTAAGTAACCCCAGAGCAGAGAATTAAGTCACTGTAAAAGTATACTCCGGATTTTACCAAGAGGTCACGGAGAGCCCTTCTTGGCTTGGCAGCCAGCGGCATTCTTATTACACTTCATTTATCTATTTGGGAGGACTCAGGAGGACCAGCTGGGCCCCTGTCTGCACTCATCAAGAGTTAATTTCTGAGCGAGGGGCCGTGGTCATGAACAAGTGCAGAAGGTAGCCCGGTGGTCCTGCCAGACGAGAGGGGCCCTTAATTAGCAGCAGCGTTCAATCAGGCTGCTTAACCCGCCACGGAGCCGAGGTGGTCATGTCCTTCCTGCCGCCCTCCCACACGCTCACAGCCCTGGTTGGGCTCCGACGTCCGTGTGGCCCGGGGTGAGGAGACAGTGCCGATCTGAACCCTTTCAGGGGTTACCTCCACGTTGCTTTTATATTCGACAGAGTAGTGAGGGTTAACCATGAGGGTTTGTTTGGGTTTTTTTTTTTCCCTTTAAAATTTGGAAGCATCTTTTCGTCTTTACCAACTTCCTATTTCCCAAGCTGGACATCCCACCGGCTTTGCTTCTTTGCGATTGCAAACCCTCTCCCGTCGTCCCGCTTCTGGCGTGGCGCGGCGTGTATGGAGCCAGGCCGTTGGGTGGGAAGTCAGCTCCTCGTCCCGCACTGGCTTGCCACCCTCCTGTTCCCGCGCGGAGGTTCGCTCCGCGGCGACGTGGAGAGGATCGTCCCTGCTCTGTGTGGCTAGGAGAGCCGTGGAGAAGAGAAAATACGGAGACGGTTTGTAAGCTGTCAAACAGCACACCAGTCTGAGGTGGGATTACTGGATGCCAGGGCTGGCTTGCGTCTCGCTGACTCCCCAGGAGAATGGGGGGCGGTGTTTCATGATCACATAAAGAAACCACAAGCCTGGTGTTTCTGCGAGCTGTCTTATATTTTAGCAGAGAGCCTACCTAATATTGCAGCACTTAATACATAAAGAAGAAACACAGATGCTTCCTCCAGCCAGGGGACTCCCATGCCCGTTGAGGACCATGGCGGACAGAGGCATCGGCGTGCAGGAAGAGGGTGGGTGAGAGTTTCTCAGCTCAGTGTGACCTCTTGCTTCGTCGTGAGACCCACTCACGTGGGGAAACTGAAGGTGGGCTCGGTCCGTTTGTCTGCTCCTACCCCAGGGCAGGGGACTTGGGGACGGTCCACTCTAGAGGCCTTGAGCAGGTCCACTGACTTACCTCTGGCATCTTCTCCGACCCAGATGAATAGCTGGATTTTCTGACCACAGCTGGCTTGAAATTCTTTCTGGCGATGCCCACAAAACGAAAGTAGAGACACGCCCCCTGCCCGTGTCAGCAACTCAGGGTATAATTGGGCATTGGCCGTGTGGCAGTCATAGTACCTGTTGGGAACATTGCACTGAGCCTGGGGGACTAGCTTAGAACCAGCGGGCCTCTCGGAAGGCCGGTTTGCACCTCGGCCATGGGAAGGATCCAACGCAGAATGGGAAATGGTTGGTAGGACACGTTCATTTTAGGTGGAAACGCTTAGCACGTTAAAGGTGACTGTAAATTTTAAGCTTCGTTCTTTCCTTACCTGGCAGATTGGAGAGTGCTGTGTCTTGGTGTAATGAAGCATCATGTTGGTACAGCAAAGAGGAACCTGCCCTCCCCCAGGAATTCGGTCTCACTAGAAGCTCATGGTCTGGGGCAGGGCTCGCCTGGGAACGGATATGCGTGTACATGTGCGCACAGGCGTTTTTCCTGATGGGGAAGTTGAGACCAGATTGCCCATTACATCGCCTGGTTCTACCTGACGGTTTCCTGAAAGGGATGTTGGATAGCAAATCCATTCCTGTTTGTAGGGGTTTTGTTTTTTGGGGTTTTTTTTTTCTTTTACTTACAACTTTTTGTTTTTTCTATTTTCGCCTTGGAACCATGGAAAGGATTCGGGTAGAATTATTTTGATGGAGAAAAAAAAGAATTGAAATTGAGGAGTAAATCAGTCACCAGGTAGTTCTAGCAGCCAAAACTGGTCAGAGCCAAAAGCTGCCGCCACATCCGGAACCTCGCTCCGGGCCTCATGGGCATAAACTGGAACGTTGGCAAGAAATTTTGGGACACCGGGTTGTCCTCCACCGGGGTTTCTGGAATCCAGATTTGATACTGCACATGCCTCCTTGTTTTGAAAGGAGAAAATCATTCCTTTAAATGTTAGGTAAATCTCTTTCATCCCAAACATGGAAATATTGACGCTGGACAGAGAACATGGGGAAGGAAGCCGTGGAAAGTACATCGGCCCGGCTCCTGGCCAACGAGTACAGACCTCGTTCTCTAAGACCGTGCTTTGAACCCTTTCCCACCAGGAAGGCCATCTTGTCATGGAGGACTAGCCACTCCTCCGATCGGCTTGGATCCCCTCGGACTTTGAGTCCCCAGTGTGTGTTCTGACCTGTCTCCAAGCACCAGTCATCGCCTTGTCACCATGACAATGAGTGTGACTCCTGAGATCCACTTTTCATTGAAGGTGTCGGGTTGGGAACTTGATTCCAATTGCACGGAGTTCTCTTTCACATCATTAATTTTCTTTTTCTTATTTTTTTTAAAGATTTTATTTATTTGAGAGAGAGCATGAGCACTAGCAGGGGGAGGGGCAGGGGGAGAGGAAGATGCAGGCTCCCCACTGAGCTCGGAGCCCAAGGACACGGGGCTCCATCCCAGGACCCCGAGATTATGACCTGTGCCTAAGGCAGACGCTTCACTGACTGAGCCCCCCAGGCGCCCCTCATATCATTAATTTTCATTTGAATCCTACTGTTCTATATTTGCACCTATATCTGCAACTTCCAAAATAAGAACCAGAGGTCACCTTTTGGGATAGTTGTCCTAGTAATTCCTATTTCATTTTCGAAACACTCCCTGGAATGTTTGATACCCAACTTCTTACTCGTAGGAGGCAGCCTGAACCGTTCTCTTGACCCCACCCACATGAATTGTTTTATGGGATTACATCGCAGTGAGCTGCACTGAGGGAGGAAAGACAAGCCCAGTTCTGTTTTAAGTCTGTTCTATCACAGACGCTCCGTGAGTCCGGTGTTGGTGTTCGGTTCTGGGCCATGAGCAGTGGTGAGGGCTTGAGATCTGGATCCAGGGGCGGGGACGTATGTCTTCGCCACGTCACTCATCTGCTTGGACATGAAATGACTTCTCCAAGCCTTAGTTTCTTCTTTTGCAAAGTGGCAATGACCACAGCAGCTTTGTAGCTTTTTCTAAAGATAAGGAAATAAGACATAACTAGAAAGTGCCATGTAAACATTTGTAAAATACAAGGCAGTTGTCAATTGTATGTGTAGGGAATGTGGCAGGGACTCTACGACGGGGTTCCCGACTCTGCTTCATGTCCCTTCCTCCCACCTTCTCGGCTGGGCTGGTGTCTGGATGGATGGACGACAGACAGGATGGACACCAAGTGTGCATCTTCCAGGCTTGGCCCATTAGATTCTCCCGTTGCGATTTTGGAAGTCATGTGGGAAAACGGCAGAGTTCTAAGTTGGAAGAGGCCTGTCCCTGAGTCACCACTTGGAGGAGAGCTGTCTAACTGGCCTTGGACTTGGAACACTGCCCGTGGGGCTGTTTCACCCAATGTTAGTCTACCCTGAATAATCACAGTTTTGGAGAAGAATGTTATTTGCCACTGTTAGCCTATGAAGTACTTGTTTTTTGTTTTTTTAGAGGGAGAGAGAGCAGGGGTTGGGGGGAGGGGCAGAGTGAGAGAGAGAATCTCAAGCAAGCTCCACACCCAGTGCGGAGCCCAACACAGGGCTCAGTCTCACGACCCTGAGATCACGACCTGAGCCAGAACTAAGAGTCAGGTGCTTAACCAGCGGAGTCACCCAGGCCCCCCAAGTACTTGTGTTTTTATATACATCACAAATATAATGTACTGTCATTTCAGGATATTTTGATCCCATTATATATAAGATTGTTGCCAAAGTATAAGTGAAAATCAACCTGTTTGCAGCTTTTATAAATGAAACATAATTGCTCACAACGAACCAGATCCATCTTTTAAGATTGACGAAATTTTTCTACGTAGCTTGACCAAAAAGAGAAGTTAATAGACTCCCTAAGAGGGGCATTCCTCCTGGAAACATTCATAATCACAAGAGGAGATTAACGGCTGCTGTTGAAGCCCTTACCGTGATGTGTCGGACATACTGTGCTAAGAACGCGCAGACATGATGGAGCTCACCCCAAGTGAGACCTTTGCTTTTTCTCTCAACATTGTTTCATACCTGTTAACACTGGATTATCAGACAGATGCGTATTTATTCCTTTTCTAGATTGTCACACTCCCTTCCCCTGTGTTACAATGGTATGCGGTCCACATAGATTAAGCTGAGGAGCTAATCACGTATGAGAACCTGAGTTCTAAAATGTCATTGGTGGGGGCGGGGTTGGGGGGCACCTGGTGGCTCAGTCGTTAAGCATCTACCTTCAACTCAGGTCATGATCCCAGGGTCCTGGGATGGAGCCCCTCATCGGGCTCCCTGCTCCGCAAGAAGCCTGCTTCTCCCTCTCCCACTCCCCCTGCTGTGTTCTCTCTCTCGCTGTGTCTCTATCAAATAAATAAATAAAATCTTAAAAATAAAATAAAATGTCCCAGAGCCAGCAAGTACCCAAATCAATTTCTAGCAGGCCGCTGCAGGTTGAAAACTTACATGTGTCTCTATTGTGTGTGTCTGGGTTCATTTTGGCTGGTGGTAGGAACAAGGATAATTATTCAGAGGGCATTTGTGGCTTATCAGTGATTCACCGTCCGTTTGAGAATTTTTTTTATGTAAATATGTCCAACCAGATACGGTTTCCCGCATATCTCCTCCACCTCCGGGAAGCATCCAGGCACAACGTCGTTCCCACGGAGTCAGGTGCGGCCGTGACGATAGGGCCCCAGCGGCCATACGTGCTTTCTAATGAACTAATGTCAGGTTCGGAATAGTGCCTCTTTCCTCCAACGCTGCTCCTCATCCCCAGAACCAAGTGGACCGAATTCACAACGCAGGGTACAGACCTGCAGCGAACCGTAACCTTCCTAGTGGCTTCTCTAACAAGTGGCCTTGCGTCCTGAAGTTGTGTGAGTTAGGTTTGTTAAGATAACAAATGATGGAAATGGAATCCGCAGATACAATCTGAGGCTTGAGGCGAAGGAAACGCTGGGAGGACATGCCGGTGGCTAACACAGAGGCTGGGGAAGCCGCACAGCCGGATCATCCAGGCCCACCCTGGAATCCCAGTACCAGCCTGTTGTCTCACCAGTAAAACGGAGTTGACGATGGTACGACCTGCTAGGATTATTGAGTCGTGTTGTGTGAAATGCTGAGACGGGGACCTGCAGGGACGTGGGGCGGGGGGGTGGGCTCAGCTGCTCTTGTCACTGTCACTGGTACGATGACATCTGTTCACATCTGTAATCTGTAATGTGGATGGTCACTTTATTGGGAAGGGTGATTACAGATTCTCTGTGTCTCAGCTTGTGATGCAAATTGTTTCCACGTATGTCTTCGGGCTCCCCAAGTATTTATGGAGGGCCTGCTGTGTGCCGAATGATCTGCCTGAGTCCGTGGTGTGTTTTCAGTAGGAGATGCTCTGTGGTGCAGACCTCCGCACTCCAGCCTGGAGCCTGGCGGTACTGCAGGCGTGTCCCCCACCCCCACGCCCCTCTGATGATGCAGTGATGGGGTCAGGCGGGCCTCAGAGTCTGCGGGCTCTTCTAGGCTGGAGGTGAACAGTCCAGAAATGGTTTGCATGCATGCTCTGCCGCTGATACTAAGCACAGTTAGTAGATGTGGAAATGAATTCTGTGATGCCGAGACACCCTTCTATAGAAAGAAAGATGGCTGGATTTTCCTCTCGTTTATGTGTTACTATTGTTAGTTGTTCATGCACATCCCTGTGATTTTGGTTTGCTACTGAATTGCCTTTTCCCCCCCTAAATTGGAAAAGCGAGGCTGTGAAGACTGGAGTGACTTCCTGAGCCTCCAGGCTGCATCTGGGACTTGATTTGCTCCATGGAAATCTAGTGGATCCAAATTAGGTAGCGCTGCATCAGACCCTGCTGGCATTGCTAGGTTTAGAAGCCTCCCCGCTTATGGTTCAGAGAGGTCGTGCACTTTCTTCGTGTAGGCAGCTCGAAGTGTGATGAAAAGGGCATGTGCGTGGGCATCCTTGCCTTGGGGAATGTCCCCTGCTTTAAATATCCTCTTGGGGACGCCTGGGTGGCTCATTTGGTTAAGCAATTGCCTTTGGCTCAGGTCATGATCCTGGAGTCCCGGGATCGAGTCCCTCATCGGGCCTCCCCCCTCATGCTGTCTCTCAAATAAATAAATAAAACCTTTTAAAATAAAATAAAGTAAGTATCCTCTCGGAACTGATGGCTTCTAAATTTACATCTCCAGTCTGCCCCCTGGTCTTCAGATTTTCATATTTATTTGCTGACTGGATAGGTAAATAAACTATAATTATACTTAGCGATCTAATTTTTACATATCTAAGAGATAGCTTAAAATTAACTTGCCCCAGTAATCAAGATACGTGTGTGTGTGTGTGTGTGTGTGTGTGTGTGTGTGTGTGTAGTGGCATAAGGGTAAAGGTACAGATTAATGGAAGAGTAGAGGTCCCAGAAACACACCTACATTTACGTGGCCAACTGACTTTTGGTGAAGACGCTAAGGTCATTCAGTGGGGGAGAAGATAGTCATTTCAGTAATGCACTCCAATAACTGGCTGTCTGTGTGGAAAAAGGAAAGTGAATCTCAACCTTACCTGGTACCATGTGAAAAAAGTTAACTCAAAACGGATCATAGTCCTAAATATGGGAGCTAAACTATTAAACTTCTGGAAGAAAATGTTAGTGAAGAAAATCTTTGTGACATTGAAGTAGAGAAAAATGTTTTAAGACACAAAGAGCATGAATTGTAAAAGAAATTATTTTTATTTAACTTTTAAAAAATGTTTATTTAAATTCAATTTAATTAATATATACTGTATTACTAGTTTCAGAGGTAGAATTCAGTGATTCCTCAGTTGCATATAACACCCAGTGCTCATTCCATCATGTGCCCTTCTTAATGCCCATCCCCGAGTTACCCCACCTCCCATCCATCTCCCCTCCAGCAACCGTCAGTTAGTTTCCTGGAGTTAAGGGTCTCTTATGGTTTGTCTCCCTCTCTGATTTTGTTTTATTTTTTCTGCCCTTCCTCTGTTTTGTTTCTTAAATTCCACAGATGAGTGAAATCAATGGCATTTGTCTTACTCTGACTGACTCATTTCACTTAGCATAATAATACCCTCTAGTTCCATCCACATCATTGCAGAGTGGTAAGATTTCGTTCTTTTTGATGGCTGAGTAATATCCCATTGTATATATACTTCTAAAACTTTTTTTTAAAGAGACAGAGTTAAAACACAAAGGCAAGCCACGGATGGGGAGAAAATATTTATAAAACATATACCTGGCAAAGAGGTTGTAACCAGACTACATAAAAATCCTTCCAAGTCCGTATTAAGAAGACAACCCAGTTTAAAAAAAAAGGCAAAAGAATTGAACCGAAGCTTCAAAGAAAAGATGAATGCCAGAAAGTATGTGAGAAAATGCTCAGTCTTACTAGTCTTCGGGGAAATGCAAGGTAATGGGATACCATTGCATCCATTTGTAGGGCTAACTTAGTGGCTGATAGTACCCTAAGCTGACACGGATGCAAAGGAACGAGAACTCTGGTTTATTGCTGGTGGAAAAGCACAATGATGCAGCCACTTCTGAAAGCAGTCTGGTAAAATCTTTCTTATGAAATTAAATATACGCTCACCATCTGACCCAGCAGTGCTGCCCCTAGAGGTTGACCCAAGATAAACGAAAACATGTGTCCACGCACAGACCCGTATGCAGATGTTCATAGCACTTTTATTCATGATCCTCCCAAACTGGAAACAACCCAACTATTCATCAGTTGGTAAACGGATAAACAAATGGCTGGGCTGCTTCCCAACAGTATCGAGGAGCAGAAGACGAGCAGCTGCAGGAACACGGGTGCGTCTCAGAAATAACACACTAAGTGAAAAGCCACTGTTCTCACCTGCGCATGCGCACACACGTGGGTGCTGCGCCTCAGACATGCAAGGGCACCCTCCCTGCCTCAGCTCCTTCGTGCTGCTTCTAACCCTGCCTGGACCTTTCCTCTCCCAGATGCTCTTCCTGCTCTCACTTCCTTCAGGACTCTACCCACATGGCAGCTCGTGAGAGAGGTCTCCCTTGAATGTCTTTGCAAAACGTCAAACATTTTGCAAACACTGCCCCTTCTGACACCCCCTACCCAACCTAGAATATATTGATTTGCATATTTGTTTATTTGCATAGCATTGCATACCTGCCTGATATGGAATATATTTGTTTGCACATTTGTTTCATATCTGCCTCCTCCTGCCAGAAGGCAAGCCTGCTTTGTCTACTGCTACATTTCTTGCTCTCTGGAATATGGTTACATAGTAAGGGCCCGTAGATCATTGTTGGGTAAATGATACCAATGCACAAAATCAGGAACGCAGACAGCAGGATAGGATGAGACCTTACGTACCCTGAGCTCGGTCAAGAGATAGACAGTTGCATTCTGTGCTGGTGGCTTTTCTTTAGCCTTGTTGTTCATTCATGTGCTGAACAGGCTCGGACTCTGTGTAGCTTTGAGAAACTGAACTAACGAAATACACACCGGAAATGAGTGCTGGCACATTTAATCCCCCATTTAATGTGTTCAAATGGGAAATTCTCAACATTTTTGCAAAGGTATTAAAAGAGGGCTTTTTACGTAGGAAACTTCTCAATGATGCATGCCAGGTTGACTGTGAGTCTTCCTCTGCACACCTGTCCCCCCGCGTATAAAAACAAAAATATAAGGCAAAATGAGGAGAAAATAAATGTAATAATGTTTATGAAATGTTGAACTTAAATGCTATTGAAACTGTGGGCATAGAATCAATACTGTTTTCTGACCTTATGGCTTTGTTCTGTTGCTAAAGATGTGATTGCTTTAAAGCCGAATTGGAAGATTTTAGACATAGCACAAAGTACTGTTTTTGGATGGCATTGCCATGAATCATGTAGGGACAGTACTAAGACTGTGACCAGAAGTCACTTTTACATAATAAATTTGCTGATTTAGGTCCGATGGTCTTTTCTGTAGGTGCGTCATTACTTCTTTTCCTCATTCCTAAATTCTTCCTTCAGGAACTTACTGCTCATTAGTGGGGACCCACGCACGTCCTCTGGAGAAAACCACAAAGTAGTTTTTCTTCTCCGCTTATGAGTGGCCCTGGTCAGTCTGGGGGGTTCTGCGGGAAGACTGAAGGGATATAGTGGTGCTTGGGATTCTTTGCCAGTTTGGGAGAGTGGTGGCTTTTTGGTTTTCTCCTGTCCCAGATGATCTGAGTCTTGGTCCCCTGCCATTCTCAAAGGCCTGCCAAAACATCTAATACGAATTGCTGTACTGTTTTAGTCAACAGAAACATGCTTTTGGGCATGAGAAAATTTGGTGAATTTAGGAAATCAGTCATCTGACTAATAGGTCATTTGAAGAATTGACCCAGGCTCACTGACATGTATCACTTCTCTTTTTGGCATCCACTGAGACAGTCATGTGATTTTCTCGTTTTGCCCTCGTGATGTGTTCCATTGATACGTTTTTCTCATGTTAAACCATCCTTGCATTTCTAGGATAAACACTACTTGATTATAATGCATTATACATAAGACATGTAATTGAATTCAGCTAGCTACCATTTCATTTAGAATTTTCACTTCTCTGTTTATAAGTGAAGAAGGCCTGTTATTTTGTTTTCTTACTTAACCTAACTCAGAATTGAGATTAATTGTACTAGAACCATAAAATGAGTCAGGCAGCTTTTGCTCTCTTTTCTAATTTCTGGAACGTAATGGAATGTTTCCCAAGTTACATATCACAGCTGTTTAGAACCCTAGTTGTGTTTGGTTTACTTAAGCCACCAGAATATTTTTTTAAAACTTTATCCTTAATTAACTTTTTAAATTAAAAAGATACTTTTCTAGTTTCACTGTTTTTCTTTTTTCCAGTGAGTGACCTAAATTAACTGTCCAGTTAATTTTTAATGAATATTTATTCACTCGTTCGTTGGACATTCATTACAATCTACTGGGCATTTGCTCTGCACGGGGCACTGGGGGAGAAATCAATGGCAAGAGTTCTTCCTCATTTTCTCTGGAAGGGAAGCAGAGCTCGTTTACCTAAGACAGCATGTCTCATTCCATGAACAGGGGTGGGGGGTGTTGGATCACCAGGGACCTTCAGATACTTGTCTCTTACCGAATAGTAATTTTGCATGTTTCTTGAGCTGCAAAGGATTCACGGTCCCAAATTTTCTGGTTTCAGTTAGAAACGTACATAATTATTCACTCGTCAGATATTTACAAAGTGCCTACTAGGTGCTAGGCAGTGTGTGTGGCACAGAAACTGAAGTCATTTCCAGTAATTTGTGTCAGTGGTCATCATTATTTTGGAAGATGCATATGGTCATCATTTACTCCCATTCTGAATGTATTTAAAAAGTAGGCAGGAGCAACTCAGGAGCGGACCCCTGGGTCCCTCCTGCCCGGCTCTGTGCATGTGTGGGGACACTTGTTAACGAGCACCATCCACGTCTCTGAGCTGGAGGGGGTGTGTTTCCACCTTTTCTCGGGGTTGGCAGCTCAAGTGTGTTGATCTGACATGGTCACCGTGCTTTGTGTTTCTGAGAAAGAAATCAGGGCTGTGGGTTCTGAATTCTCAGCCTGGAGCCTTTGCCAGAGAACAAAGTCAGGGTGATCAGACGTCTTCTCTCTGCAGTCCAACTCATCACCCAGCTTTCCTTACCGGGTGCCGTGTACCATCTCCACGGTAATGGTTCCCAGATGAAGAGCCTGGTCCAGATTTCTCCCTTCAAGTCTGCACTGCCTTTTAGCTCCACGGGGTGGTCCGGTAGGCCTTTCATACTTGCCACTTCCAAACCCAGTGCCCAATCCACCCTCCACCTGCTCGGCGCCTGGCTTCCTCCTTTCCGCAGATGGCATGTCCCCAACCTTGGACTCATCCTTGACTCCTTCCTCCCTTTCTGTCTCCCTTTATCTACCCCCTTCCCTCTGTCTGTTTCAGGAGCTCAATCTAAAATCAAATCCTTTTGGCCCCACTTCTGAAATATCTGGAATGCACCTGCCTCTCCAGCTTCTGGCATTCCCAGGCTAGCCCACGCAGCCTTGCCTCTCACCTGCATCATGGTAGAACTTTCTAGTTGATTCCCGTGACCACTGACACCCCCTGCCCCCCCCCCGCCCCTAGGCTGTTTGAATCTTTTTTAAAATGATTATATCATCCCTCTGTTTAGAATGCCTTAACACTGCTTCTTATGTCACTCAGTATAAGATGCAGAATCCAGATCTTCAAAACCTGCCCCACACCACCCCCGCCATTCCCATAGCCGTCCTTGTGGCCTACACACATTCATAATGTACTCAGCCACCTTGTTCTTCCCCATACCCACTCGGGGCCTTCGGCCTTGCTGTATCCACTGCCTGGAACGTTCCTCTCTCTGATACCTTCACGGCACGCTCTCTGGCTTCCCGGTCTCTCTGAACAGATGTCTTTCCCGCGGGGCCCTGCCCGACCATCCACACAAATTGACAGACACCCCCTCCCTTGTCCCTTTCCGTCCCTTTACTCTGCTTTATTTTGTTTTCACCATATTGTCACCTTATATATTTACCCACTCTGTAGATAATTCTACTCCATAAATCTGGTGTGTATTTGTTTTAATATAAAAACGGTATTTTAACGTATCGGCTTACCCAGCCTCTTGCTTCAGGGAGTAACACTGACACGCAGCTAAGTATGCCTGTTACCCTGTCTCTCCGTGGGGCCTCCAGGGGACACAAGCCTCTGTGTGTCCTTCGAACTCTCAGGAGAAGCAGGGGCCTAGAGAAAGGTGCTTGTCCCTAAGGAAACGTCCAGAAGCGAATGGAACATTACCATTAGAAAGGGTAATTAAAGGTCTCAATAACTTTAACTTTTTACTTGTCCCGATGGAGTCAAGGTTTCTCCTCTTGGTAGAAACCAGCTGAGCCTGTGAACAGGTCATCTCATCGGAGATGAGCCATTAGGGGCTCAAGGCCCACTGTGAACATTTCTGTGAGATCGGGAGGCGAGGGCAAAGCTCGGGAACGAGGGAACGGAGAGGCATCGCCACGCGTTTCCCTCCACGCCCGCTGTGGTTCAGCGGACCGAGGTCCCGGGGAGCCCAGCTGCGGCTCCCACCAAGGATGCGTTTTAGCGTGCGCCTGCACAAGGGAAGGAAAGGCAAGTGAGAGCAAGCCGGTAGGGTGACTGTCGCACTTAAGCTGGAGACAGCCCTTGGGTCTCAGCCCCTCTGAAAGGGCCGGGGTCGGGAGGCCTGGGTGGCTCAGTTGGTTGAGCAGCTGCCTTCGGCTCAGATCATGATCCCAGCGACCTGGGATCGAGTCCCGCATCGGGCTCCTTGCTCAGCAGGGAGCCTGCTTCTCTCTCCGCCTCTGCTTCCACTCTGCCAGCTTGTGCTCTCTCCCTCTCTCTCTGACAAATAAATAAATAAAATCTTGGAAGGGCCGGGGTCTGGCCTGGCACAGCCTTCTCCCCCCAGAGCCTCCCCCACCGGCCTCAGGCTGCGGTTCTGTGATGAGACGTTCATTGGCTGTTGGTTTCCTCATTTGGGAGCAGTTACCTGTGGGCACCAGACACGCCTCCTACCAGCTGCAGTCCGGGATCAATCCCTTGCGTCGTCTCATCCACCGACGGGGTCGCAAGGTCCCCACCTTGCAGCACTGTCCCAAGGGTTCAGCGGGATCACAGCGCAGCCGTTCCCTCAGGTGCTGACGTCAGGAAAGTCAGTGGATGCTGCTTCTCCTCCTCCCTGGTCTGAGACGCGGGAACGTGCCGTTTTTGCAGATCCTAAACGGCGGATTGTCAGTTCTCCCCGAGCTTCTGCTCTGACGCGTCTACAGGGGACGGTGTGTAGGCAGATGGCCGCTGTCCCTGGCCACACAGATGCCAAAGTGAGCGCCTTCTCCTGCCGTGTGACCGTGTGGCCGAAGAAAAGGCTGCCTGTCCCCAGGGATTAGCGCTGGGAGCCGGCGGAGCGGCCGCTAGGTGATTGAACTGGGGTCCTTCTGTAGGTTTCACTATTGGCACCTGGCTAATGGGATGGGGATTTAGGGACGCAGTACTGACATTGTCTTTTCCTGCTCTGGGCGGCGGTCCTGAGCGCCCTGACGGCCGGCAGGGCTCCCCGGCTGGGCTTTAAGGGGTTCACGCTCCTGTTTCTGTGGCCCATGCCCTTTGAGGACTCCGCTTTGATTCACTTTCCCTTCGCGCTGCCCAGTGTGAAGCCTGCTCCCACCATCCCAGCCGGCCCTTTCTTTTTCAGTGGTGGGACAATGGCCTTTTCTGCCTAGCCTGCTTTTTCTTCCCGTTTTCTCTTTTCTTTTTTCCCCCTCTTTCCTTTCGCAACGAGTGTCGTGGGTGGGGTGGGGGTTCGCGCACATGATTTCTGGGGCCATGATCCTTGTGCCCTTGTGTGTCTGATAGGCACCTCTGAAGCAGCCGCAGCCACGTGGCCCTGTGCCTGCCCCCAAGTATGTGGCCCCCCGCTTATGTGGCCCTGCCCCCTCCACATGTATGTGGCTCGAGGGCCCCCCTTCCAGAGCGATGGTGGCAGCCCCAGCATCTGGGCAGTTTGCTGCCCTTGGACATTTTCTCCATCACTCCCTCTTTCTCCCATATGGTACAAACCCACCTAGAGTAGGTTACATTTAATGGGGTGAGAAAAACCCACACCGTAAGAGAAAAGTTGCAGGTGAGGTCAAGCCGCTTCCTCCCGGGAGGGAGAACGATTTTCTCTTCTCTGGCTCCCACACCAGAAAGTCATACAAAAGAGCTCTTTTTATGTTTGATGTATTGCTTTTAAAAAACAAATCCTTCGTGTTTTTTCATTTTTGGTTCATACCTCTTGGCCGACCCAGCAGGAATTTGGCAGCTGGCGGTGCTGCTTCTCGCAAATGCTGGAGGCTGCCTCCCCGGGAGTCGCTGGCTGCTGGGAAGCCTGGATGCGGAGCCGGGACCCCCGGAGGGTGGGGCGCCTCCTTCCAGTCTGCGCGTATTAAAGGGCTTATTGGTTGTCCACAGTGATCGCACCCGGGGGGCTCCTTCCACCATTCTTTTTGCTTGCGGAGTGTTTGAAATTTTTTATAACGGAGAGTGTTTTGGAGGGTCACCCAAGGCCCCGCGAGGTGCGTGCAGGTTTTGTTTTGGACACACCCATTGCTGTCTTTCCCCCGTGCAAAGTCTCTTCTGTAATGACTATGTTTAGAAGACCTTTGGTAAGGCATATGTAGCCCACTGTACGTATAAGCAAGCCCAAACCTCAAAACGAAGGCGCACCTTATTCTTTCATTTTATTCTAAGTACAGGGCGTGTTGCCCAACACCCAAATTCTTGGCTCTCAAAAGAATCAGAAGCTGTATCTGTGCCGAATCAGCACAGATAGGCAATGATGGTGAACAGAACGACTGAAGAACATTCTGCCGACTTCATGGTTTTTCTAAGTGGAGAGAACACCAAAATTCTGCCATCTGCTTCTGGAAACGCAAGTGTTGTGCAGGCCGAGCGAAATGACGCCAGAGCAGTAATACTGCTTAGCCCGACCCGCCGTCCAGGGCAGACAGCCCCCCTTGCTGTCTGAGTCTTGACAGATTGGAGCATTCCTACTGCCTTCTGGATCTTTCTCTGCAGAGGAGCAGAAACACAAGACTCTGAGAAAGGCAGCCAGATACAGAATATGTCTCTGTGATTATTTTTATGCCTTTACTCTGGAATATAGGAACTGAGATAACGTCGAAGGACCCTACTTCCTCACGGTTCTTCACGATTTACTGAACATGCTTGTCACCCACTAAATTAGCCAAAAAAAAAAAAAAAACCAAAAAAACCTCTAAACCAAAAAAACCCAAACAACCAAAAAGCATGGATTTTTAAATTTTTTATTAATTTTTAATTTTTTTTCTTAGCAATACTGTTCAAGATGGGCAAGGATATAATGAGATGGGTACTCTGAAACCAAGTTTAAACCTGTTTTTTAAGTTTAAACCTTGATGGGAGTGTAAGTTGGAACAACGTTCTGAAAAGCAATTTGGTAGTGAGCATTAGGGATCACAAGAAGTTCCTACCCTTTGATCCAGTAACCCGACTTTGTAGCAGTCTACACTCAAGAACTATATGGGAGGGCGCTTGGGTGGCTCAGTGGGTTAAAGCCTCTGCCTTCAGCTCAGGTCATGATCTCAGGGTGCTGGGATTGAGCCCCGCATTGGGCTCTCTGCTCAGCAGGAGTCTGCTTCCTCCTCTTTCTCTGCCTGCCTCTCTGCCTACTTGTGATCTCTCGCTTTCTGTCTGTCAAATAACTAAAAATCTTAAAAAAAAAACTATATGGGAAAATATATAGGAATATATATGGGGAAACTCATACTTTAGGAAACAGGGTATATAGTTGCTCAATGGGATATTATTATCCGTCAACAGAAAGACTAACAATATAGAACAATTCTTCAATCAGTTAAAAAGTAGGTTAAAACAAGTAGGTAGTAGATTAAAATCTTAAAACATGCATCTGACTAAGGACTAGGAAATCTGGAAAAGTGGTTACATTGTGTTAGGATGAATGATTGCATCTTTTATTTCTATTTTCCAGACTATCTATAGCATGATTACATTCCTAAATCAAATATCCTACATCCTCCTGACCATGTAAAGGAAAACGTTATTTAGCCTCCACTGATTTAGAATTTATGAATATCCGGTCAGAGATTAAACTGGAATGTCCTTGGTTTATGGGCACAAACAAAATTATAAGGAATATGTTTAAATTACTTGAGGAGTTCAAACCCAGAGTCATACTTTAACATATCTTTAATTAATCAAATGTATTTGAAAGCAGGAGAACTGCGTGAAGAACTTTTTTTTTCCCCCACCGCATCAGACCACAGTCGTCTAACCCAGTGATTTCATTCTCTGTGTGGCATTAAGGGGACGAGGTGGCGTGTGGTGTTTGAGAAGTTAGAACACAACACATCGTGTCCGGTGGCTGATGTGGCTGGAGGAGATGGCTCTTTCTGTTGACTTTTCCCAGTAGAGTAATCAAGGTCCACATTTGCTAATTGGAGGGATTCTCTTGCACCAACTTTCTTCAAGATTGAGTTCCTGATCTTTCCGAGATGGAAAATGCCGTACAAAAACGACAAAACCTGGCTACTGGCCATGAAAGCTCGCTGGGGTGGAGGAAGCCGACTGATTGCTTTCGGGGCTCCGCCGTGCTCCAGAGCAAGATAATACAAGTTATTCATTTTTTACCAAAGAAGTTATTCATCCTCACTAAAAATTCGTTTGACTTTTTATGACTTCAAGATCCTTTTAATAACACACTCGTTTTATATAATAATCTCCGACTGTAATGCCGTGCACACACCTCTCTCCCGGACCCCACCCTCGAGGCCTCCGCTCCCGCTCATTACAGACCGGGTTTGGAGCAGGAACTTCCATCTTCCTCTTTGCATTTTAATGCTTATCGTAAAAAGCGTTATGAGAAGTTCCAGGCAGTTTCATTTTGTGAAAGCACACCCAGCAATCTCGATTTCATTAGAACGTTAAGCTCCGTTTACTGTTCTTGGCTTTATGAGGGTCGTTCACTGGGACCGCGTTTAGCAGTAGGTCTAGAGGTGTGTCCATCCCCATGTTTCTGCAGAAGAAGCCACTCAGGCCCCCTCTCTTGCCACAGGGTGGCTGTGCTGTGTCGCTTTTGCCCCATGCGTGGCCCAGCCTGTCCTGAGCCCAGCACGCCCCCAACTGTGACATTTCTGTGTTTTCCTCATTGACCTGCTGCAGATTGCTTCTTGAAGCATTGAGCATGGGTGCAGAGCAGGGCTTGCACCAGACAGCATCAGGAAGACAAAACAGCGTCTCCAGGAAATGCCACAGTTTTGTTTTTTTCTTTTAAAGATCTTATTTATTTATTTGACAGAGAGAGAGAGAGCACAAGCAGGGGGACCGGCAGAGGGCAGAGGGAGAAGCGGGTTTCCCACCGAGCAGGGAGTCCGACGCGGGGCTCGATCTCAGGACCCTGGGATCATGACCTGAGCCGAAGGCAGACACTTCACCAACCGAGCCACCCAGGCGCCCCCAAAATGCCACGGCTTTGACTTTTCTGGGACGTGGTCACCGAACAGTTTAGTAGGGGCTTGAGGGAACTGAGTGAGTCTAGCAAAATGACAACAGAATGTACCTGGGATCAGAACCGAGTCACGCCGAGGGGGGAAAGCAAAAGAAATCAGCACAGGGCAGCGGTGTTTCCCCAGGGAGCCCTGATGGCCCCCTCCAGGGGGTGGGCCCAGGGCAGAGCCTCTTTGAAGCTTCCTTTCAGTCGGGGGGGTGGGGGGTAATGTTCCTTCTCCAGAACATTCTGAGCACCTCCGACCAGGGCGACGTGTGCCCTGTTGTACGAAGAGCTGCCTTCTCTCCTAGAAGAGATACAGCCAAGGAGCCTTGCGCCCCTGCCCTCACGTCGCTTTGCCAACAGGAAGGAGCTGATGTCAGCTACATGTCCCCAGTGTGCCTGGCAGTGTGACACATTCATTCCTCAAGGGGCCCTGGGGCTTCAAGGGTAGGGTCCAGGTTTACCTGCGAGGAGACTGGGGCTCAGCATCAGCAGGGCACCCCCACGGATGCCCCCTCAAAGCACCTCCCCTGGGTTTTCTGTGGCCGCTGCTGGTGGCGGTGCTGGAGTCAGAGTGGCCCAGCCCTCCCCCCAAAGAGGGGGCATCATGGCCAGTTTCTGCGTAAGATCAAAGCGGGGCCTCATCCCTCATGGACGAGGGGGGCGCTCTTGGAAGAGCATCCCAAGCTGACTTATCCCAGGACCTGGAGTGGAGGCCTCGAAGGCACGCCAGCATGTACACACACATACACGCACGCACACACTCACCCAACGTGCCCGTACGCACGCACACACTCCCAGCTGAACGGACAAGTCCATATTCTTTTAAGGTTTTATTTATTTATTTGACAGAGAGAGAGATCACAAGTAGGCAGAGAGGCAGGCAGAGAGAGGAGGAAGCAGGCTCCCCGCTGAGCAGAGAGCCCGATGCGGGCCTCGATCCCAGGACCCTGAGATCATGACCTGAGCCGAAGGCAGAGGCTTTAACCCACTGAGCCACCCAGGTGCCGGACAAGTCCATTTTCTTGTGGTTCGTTCAAGACTTCTTGGCCTTGCTAAGCTCCAACTTTGGGACATGGCCGAAGGCAGTGCTGGATGTAGGGGAAATCACCAACGACAAAGGCAAGCTTATCTCCTACATGTGGTCACCTCTTTAAATGCAGTTGGGGTTGGCCCTTCTTTGACCTGCTTCCACCATGAAGTGAGCCGTCTCCCCCAGAACTCCGGCTCCTCGAGTTGTCCCTACACCGTAGGTGGTCCACACGGTCTCGCGTGGCTGATTACCCTTCCCGCTGAGGTCTTTGCTCCCCGGTTTGATGATATGTTCAGCAAGAAATGCAACTTCGAGTAAAAGTCCTTTGCATTCCCCCATCTATCTGATGTGGCATTGTAATTATTAGGCATCCAGTAAATAAATATTTGTAATTAAAAACTCCGTTCCGCTGACTTACCCTGTTCATGGTTTCTAATGGTTCAGGATGCCTTTAAAAAGGTTGTTTTTTTTTTTTTTAAGAAAAATGAAACAAAGAAAATGCATGGGAAAGATTTATGTATTTGGTTGGGGGAGGGGGAAATTAAACTTCTCATAATAGTTTTTAAATTAAATTTCGTACTTGTCCAAATCCTTTCCTTCTCCACCCCTTCCTCTGATATTCCCTCACTCATTAAAGCATAGGATTTTGATGGTATTCACAGGGAAGCTGATTTACTGGAATAAAGAACTTCTTTAAGTCTTAAATGTTGGAACCTTCCCAGTGTGTCTGAACCGGGTTTCAGGTTTTACTGGCATTTCGTTGGCAGGGCGGTCTTTGGAGCCTGTCCTTATTTGAGCGCGTTTCCTGACACCTTTGGCGGTATGGTACTATGTTTTTTAGATTTAAAAAAAAAAAGTTTAAATAGAAAAGCATATATAAACATATACAGAAGATTGATGATAAAATGTCAAGCAAAATAAAATTCTCAACAGTTAACACCCGGGAAGCCCTTTTCTCTTTAAAGGGGCAGCGATAGGCAGGATGAGGGTAGTTATCAGGAGAGAAAATTCCCAGGAAGCCCCAGGAAAAGGGGACTTTCCTTGTGCTCATCCTCCTGTCCGTGCGCAAACATCCTGTTGAAATAAGGGCGAGGATCCAGCCGGTCCCGGACGTAGCGCTGGGCATGGGGTGTCTCCCTGCAGTGTCAGGGAGACGGACGCTCTCCAGCTGAGATGGAGCGCAGACTTGCGGAGGTGAGAGTAAGGGGGCAGGAGCCCGCCTGGGTCGAGGGTGTCTCCAGGGACCGCCATACCGCGGGTCCTTTGCCACTCCGGGGCCTGAAACGGTATTTCCCAGAGTCCCTGGGGCATCTGGGAGAGGAAAGCCAAGGCCCGGTGTTAGGAGAAAGTAAGATCCACTGAATCCTAGAGCTGGTGTCCCGCTTCACGGAGACGCCCTCCGAGTAGTTCCACAAAGCCCAAGAACAAGGCCAGGACGCCCACTATCTCCACTTGAGCTTGACATCATCCTAGGGATATTAGCCTTTTTAAGCAGACAGCAGACGTCAACTACACGCGTACAAACTGGAAAAGCAGAGAAACTCTATTTGCCATTGATGTGACAGTAGAGCCGGGAAACCTTGGAGAATCAATGCGAAAATTCGCTGAAACAATGGGAGACTTCAGTCAGGGAGCAGGATGTTAGGTGGCCTGCCGGCACCGAGCCTCCCCAGAAGCCGGCCTCTCCAGGCCAACAGGGTTGGTAGAAAATGCAGCTGGGGAACCGGGGTTTGGAAAATAACCATTTGCACGAAACTCTGTTCTAGAATTGGATTCTGAACCAGGTTTAGTGCATGGGCGCCGTAAACCCAGCGTATCACGGAGCAAAGCTGTGCATTAAAGAAAGAGGCCCCTTGTCCCAGGGAATGAAGAGTTAAGCTGGTGCTAAGCTTCCTGGTGGAACGAGCTCTGACATGTTGCTTGATCTCCGGGGCGGGGTGGGGTGCAAGGAGGGCTCTGGAGAGAGGCCTGAGCCACGAGAGGGAGAGAGGAAGGGTGATGTTTAGGGCAGCAAGGTGGTGAAAGAAGCAATGGTTTTGAGGCCAGCTGGCAGGGGCAGGAAATTCTTGCTCCTAATGATCCTCCAAGCGGCGATGGTATTGGGGTGGAAAAGGGGCCCCAGTGAGGGCCTGAGTGGCGGGGTGGAGCCTCCGTTTCTAGAGGAAGAAATCCATTACCTTCACATTGCTTTGTGTGCCCAGCTGGTCCCTGCAGCCCCTGGGCTCTGGAGGTAGAGAAATGATGCAAGTTTTGATGTAAATTTGGTGAGGAAAGATGGGCATTTTTGAAACTGGGATGCGCCCAGAGTAGGGAAAACACCCGCTCAGACAAGGGCTGAGCAGATGAACTTTGGCGCGGCGGGGGCGCTGTTTCATTTTTTTTTTTTTTTTAATTTAAGATGACTCCATTTTAATTCTTAAAAAAAATGCAAGAACCCCTTTCCGATTTTACATGTTGGGTGTACATTTTCATAACTTTCCAGGAAAGCATATAACCCCCAGGACCACCAGACTTCAACAACTCGAAAATGCATTTTAAGAAACTGGTGGCATTTCTACCTTCAAATTTTGTTTTGGTAAAAGCAGAGATCTTTTTTTTTTTTTTTTTTTTTTTGGTGGTGACTCACAGAGTGGGCCTCTGATCCAGGCAAATGTAGTTAACTCTTCTGAGACCTCACCAGGCTGTTAACCTCTGCAGCCTCCACTTCCTCGTGAGAAATAAGAGCCCACGTGGCAGTGACCATCACGAGAGCCACTGGATTGTTGAAGTGAAAAAAAATCTCCCATTCTAAGGGGCATGGTTGGGGGGTTCAGTAAATGTTATCCTTGGATTATGCAGTAACCTTGCTATACTTTCTGAGGACCTAAAGATCTCATTCTTTACCTGATTGAACATACATGGCTCATTAATTAATTAGCTCACAAGACCTTGGAGAAATTCCTTTTTTTTTTTTTTTAAGATTTATTTATTTTAGAGAGAGAGAGTGAGATTGTGAGTGGTGGGTAAGGGCAGAGGAAAACAGAGAATCTCAAACAGACTCCCCCCACTGAGCACAGAGGGGCTCGATCCCATGACCCTGAGATCATGACCTGAGCTGGAATCAAGAGTCAGATGCTTAACCACCTGAGCCACAAAGGTGCCCGGGCCTTGGAGAAATTTTTATAGCGAGTTGGGAAAACGGTGCTGTGTTGGCTGGTGTCCTTACTGTTGGAAGCCTGTCATAATGAGGTAGTGATCAAGAGTGCAAATGCCATTTATGTGTGGGCGAGAGAGACAGGGAGAGGGAGAGATTGAGACTGTCCTATCCCTTAACATGCTTCATGGGGCTGAAAACTACTCAGGCTTGACATCTGGTGGCTGTAAATGAAGTCAGTCTAGGGGAACAGAACACTAACAGGGAACTCAGACATGACCAAGTCACAGTCTTGTATACAGTGGCACTCACTGGTGTGCACTCCTGTCTGATTGCCAGTCCCTTATGCCTTTCCTTCTTTCCCCTTGTCCTCAACTACCAATCATCACCTCCGCTTTAGAAAATAAAATCTCTTCATTTGTGGGCATTTTTCTGTGTTATCTTAGAGGAAGAGTTTATTTTATTTTATTTCAGGAGTTGTGATGGCCAGAGGAGAAAGGGGACTCTTTTATGTTGTAGCCCTGGGAATTTTTCAAGAAATACAGTTTAAAAAAAAAAATCATTGAGAAATAGCTTTTGGTGCAGTGGTTTCAGGACACCAGACTTTGGACCAGCTGTATCCTGATTACTTAGGGTATACCCAGTCTCTCTGGAGATTGGGATTCAATGGGTCTGAGATGAGTCCTTAACATCTATGTGTTTTGCTTTTGGTTTGGGATTTTCTTTTTATTAAAACTCCACAGCTGGTTCCCATGTACATCTTCGTTAGAGGACCTAGCCCTAGAGGCACCTTTGATTCTATGACCTTGATTCTGTGGTCAGGATCCTGCATTTGTTGAGCTTGGTGGTTTCTAACAAAGACTGAGTTCTCTGTTAAAACTGAATGAAAAATGCAGCACAAAACATCTAAGTATGTTCTCAGTTTTTTCTAACGTTTTAATGGAGATGATTGAGAATCTTCAAATGGTTTCCCTTGTGACCTGTGTCTTGTTAAACATGAAGAATGTGGGCGCCTGGGTGGCTCAGTGAGTTAAAGCCTCTGCTTTCGGCCCAGGTCATGATCTCAGGGTCCTGGGATCGAGGCCCGCATCGGGCTCTCTGCTTGGCAGGGAGCCTGCTTCCCCCTCTCTCTCTCTGCCTGCCTCTCTGCCTCCTTGTGATCTCTCTCCCGCTGTGAAATAAATAAATAAAATCTTTAAAAAAAAAAAAAAAAAAGAATGCTCTGTGGAATGTCAGGAGACCTGATCATTCTGGCTGATCTCTACCAGATCTGGTGCATATCTTCCTGAGAAAGTCCAGTGTCTGTCTTGCCTGACAGTCAGGGGGTGAGGTGGAAGCCTCAGTTCAGGTTCACAGGCATAAATTCCTTAACTTAGTCCATGGTAATGGGACTCTCTGGTTGATCCCTACATGTTGCGAATGATACAGGACTGCAGGTGCAAAGAGATTTGAGGCAGACCAGGAGTACTAAAGCCATTTCAAGAAGAAATAGAAAAGACTCCTTGGAATTGTCCTTTAGGATCATTAACCAAAACTTTTTAGTTTTTGTTGATAGGCAGGACTTCAGTAGAGAGAGCATGGCCACAAAGAAAATGAAGAAAAAAATTTAGATCCTCTTTAAGGCAGTAAATAATGTTGAGACTTAAATCTGTTAAAAACAACACAAAAAAATTACAGACCAGTATCAGTTCTGAGCATCAATACAGAAGTAATAAATATTAAGAAACAGAATCCAGCACCACATTAAGAAAATAATACACCGTGATCAGATATTTTTCCAGGAATGCAAGGTTGGTTCAATATTGGAAAAAATAAATACATTAATTAATATTATATTAATATTATGTCATATTAATTATATATTATCTAGTATGTTTATATTATTATATTAATATTCTATTAATGTATTATATAGTTCTTTATTATGTTAATAGAGTGAAGGAGAAAAAACATATGGTCGTCTCCATGGATGCTAAAAAAACATTTCATAAAATTCAACATCCTGTCTTGATAAATAAGAATTCCCAAAATAAGAATTAATGGGTGTTTTCTTGACGTAATTGCATGTATGTGTGGATACTAAAGATAGTGTCTTAGTTAGTGGAGGAGCCCTAGAAACTAAGGGTTCCACTAAGGACAGAAACAAGGCAAGGATTGTCACTATCTCTGCTTCTACTTAACATCGTACTGAAGGTATTAGCAAATCCAAATAGACGCATAACTGAAAAGAGAGAAAAACTATCTCTAGTTGTAGATGTTATAATAGTATGCCTAGAACACCTTGGAGAATCATTGGTTCTCTAACTTGAACAATAAAAGAATTCGGTGAGGAAGCAAGATATAAAATTAATGTGTAGAAATCTATAGTCTTTGTATATACAAACATTAACCACCAAAAGATATTATGGTATGCAATTACAATAGCAAGAGATAAGATGAAATACCTAATGAATGAACTTAACAAAAAAAAATGTGTAAAATTTACATGAGATGATTTTGAAACATGTGTGAAATCCACAAAAGTAACCTGGAAAAAATGTAAGACATTGCCTGCTGGTGGATAGGACAGTTTGACATCCTCAAAATAGCAGTCCTCCCCAAGTTAATTTATAGATTTAATGCACTTATGCCAAAAATAGCATTTTTAAACTATGAAGCTAGACAAATAGATGCTAACATTTGTTTAGAAAAATAAATATGCAAAAAGTCAGGAAAACAATGAAAATGAAAAACCATGAGGTGTTACTAGCCTTGCTGGATTTTAAAACACGCTGTAAAGCCTCTATAATTAAAACAGCATGATATTGGCATGTGAATATATGTAAAGACCAGCAGAATAAAATAGAAAGTCCAGAAATAGACCCAAGTGCATAGAGAAATGTAGTATATAATAAAGGTGACATCTCAAATTCCTAGGCCAAAGATAGACTTTTTAACAAATATCCTGGGACAATCTTATAGATATTTGGGGGGTGAAAGATAAAATCAGACCCACCCCTTTCACCATACATAAAAATAAACCCCAAATTGATCAGCGATTTAAATTTAAAGTGAAATCCCATAAATATCAGAAACAAGTGGATGAGTTCCTGAAACTTGGGTGTAGGCTCTGAAGACACAAAAAACAAGAGGCAGTGAAAGATTGATACAGTCAACTGCATAAATATAAAAAAAAAAACATTTTTTCATGGTAAAAAACACCATAAATAAAATCAAGAGACAACAAACTGGGAGAAAATATTGGCAAGATGCCACAGATAGGGCACTACCGTTCCCTGAAGATAATGCACCGTTAAAGATAGTCAAAAGACATGAACAGGTAATTCACACACATACCGTATATATAAATGGCTCTTAAACATAGGAAAAGCTCACAGGTAGGAGAAATGCAAATTACAACTACACTGAACTCCCGGTCACATGGCGAAAACAGAAAACGTGCAATGTCATGCCGTACTGGTGAGGCGATCAGGACACAGGTGTGCCTTCTGTGGCCGGTTCTTTAGTAATTCAGGGGACTCCAGCAGCATCTCACAAAGCTATGTACGCATTCAACCTTCTGACCCAGCATCCCACTCCTAGGAATTTACCTGAAGATCCACTTCAACAACACAAAAATACGTGAGAACAAAGGTATTCATTCTGTCTCTTGGAGAGGACCTAAATGCCGATCTGTAAGATGGTGGTTGAGTAAGCCGTGCTACGTGCACACAGTTGGACACTCCTCGGCTTCAGAAGAGAATGGAGAAGAGCTCTTAGAACTCACAAAGGGTGTTTCCAGGTTATAGTGAGTGGGAAAAAAAAAAGGCGAAGGGTTATCTACAACGTGGTAACTTTCTGCAAGGGAGAAAAGGAAAGAATATGCACATATCTGTTCATTTGTGTGGAAGGGAACATGGGAAGAATAAGTCAGAAACTAGTGACATTAGTTGAATTGTTATTTACAGAAAGTTGGAGGGAGAGATTGGGATAGACGAGGTGAGTCGGAGAGCGTGACACTTCTCAGTATACTTTTCTGTATGGTTCTGATTCTTGGAACCAAGACTCAGAAAGAATAAGAAAGAAACAAGGAACTATAATAGGAAAGAAACAAGGATTGGAGGAGGGACCCTATAATGGGACACAGAAGTACCATTAAGCCGAACCTTATTTTAGATGAATGACATGACCACGCTAAAGTGAAAGACGCAAAGAACAAGCCCAAGGAACTCTTAAACACAGTGTTTGACTATATACCCTCAGGCTAAAGACAAAAAAG
Source organism: Ailurus styani (assembly GCA_002007465.1). Classification (NCBI taxonomy): domain Eukaryota; kingdom Metazoa; phylum Chordata; class Mammalia; order Carnivora; family Ailuridae; genus Ailurus; species Ailurus styani. Next base: position 5,295,446 of record LNAC01000045.1, on the reverse strand, counting down.
AACTGTACATAAATATTGAAGGCTAGTTAGTAAGTTTGTTTTTCACAGTAGCGTGGGTCAGCAATTCTGAAACCACTTTCTGTGTATTACAGTACTGAGCAAATAAGTAAATATATCTGAGATAATGGGAGCCAGATTTCTCATTATTGGAGAAGGAAGTTACAAATATAGAAAGGGGGAGAATAGAATGGACCATGTGGTGTTGAATTGGAATTGGAGTTTTCAGTGGACTTCAGTGGTTTTTAAGGTGGATGGATGGATGGGTGGGTGGATGGATGGGTGGGATGGGAGGCAGGGTCAGAGGAAGGGAGGGAGGGAGGGAGGGAGGAAGGGAACACTTTTTTGCTGTTTCCTAGAATCCAGATCTGTTTTATAAATGTCATTTCTTGCGCGGTGCCTGGGTGGCTCAGTTAAGCATCGGACTCCTGATTTTGGCTCAGGTCATCTCAGGTCATGATCTCAGGGTCGTGGGATTGAGCCCCACTTGGGCTCTGTGCTCAGTGTGAAGTCTGCTTGAGATTCTCTCTCTCCCTCTTGCTTTCCCCACCCCTGTTTCTCAAATAAATAAATACATACATAAATACATAAATGTCATTTTTTGCTAAAAGGAACCACCTGTGAAGAAAAGACTGATTCCAAGGCTGGGACAGAGAAATACCTCTTCTTATGCCAGAAAGTAAGGAACAGCTACAAAATGACAGGGACACGTCAGCAGGACACAGGAACCAGCCTCCAGGAGCTTCCACTTGCCAAATCTGGGGCAATTTTGAGCATCAAAATAAATAATGACAGGAAAGCATGTAGTCTATTAAATGTGAATCCATAAATCCATTCTGACATAAATACATAGATAAATAAGTGAAGGAGAAACAAAAGCTCGTCCTTATAGTAGCCTCCCATCCAGTAAACACAGAAGAACTAATGAATCCAAATAATTATTTGGCAACCACGTAATAAATAATCTATTCAAATGAGATTTATCCCCAGATGTTAAAACTGTTATATTACATGTTATGAGAAACATGATATTGATCTCTCCACCAGTACTTATTAATTACAATGGAAAAACAGTACTTTGCGGTGGAAAACCCAGCACACACCACCTTAACCAAGTGGGTCAGCATTAACTCACCAACACGGGGACCCGGCATCTCTGCGTGCCTCCCGACATGATGCACTGGGAAGAATGCAGCCTCTCTAAGAACTTGGTTCTTGCCCAAAATGCTGGCCTGAGTCTCATCAGGAGGAGATTCCAGATCATCTAAATCAAGAGACACTTTACAAAATACCCGTAATGTCTAACACTCTTCCAAAAAGGTCTAGATCATGAAAGACAAAGACTAAAGAATGGAAGCCAATCAAGGGAGGTGACCACTGACCTCATCAAGTGATCTGGACTCAATCCTAAACCAGAAGGAAGGTTGTGCTTTACCGTCAAGGGCATTGTTCGGGCAGTGGGTGAAATTTGAATATGTTCTGTAGATGAGATCAGGAGTTGGCAGACTATGGTCCTCACGCCAAATCTGGCTGGCTGCCCATCCTTGTACCACTTATGAGCTCAGAGTGGTTTTTACATTTTTAAATGCTTGAGAACAAAATGAAAAGAATAAAATCTCTATGACATTCTGGGAAAGCCAGAACTGCAGAGACAATGAAGCCATCGGGGGTTGGGAGGAGGAAAGCAGGGATGAATAGGTGGGGTGCAGGAAACTATTCCACGTGGCGGTATAGATTTGTCCAAACCTGTAAGCTGTGGGGTACAAAGAGTGAACCCTAATATTAAACCATGGTCTTCCATCAACCATAATGTATCAGTATTGGTTCGTCAGCTATAACAAACATATTGCACTAATATGAGGTGTTACTAATAAGGAAGCAGGGGCAGGAGGGGGAGGGGGAGGGTGTCTCTGGGAACTCTGTACCTTCTGTAAGCCTACAGCTGCTCAAAAAATAGTCTATTACGGGGCGCCTGGGTGGCTCAGTCCGTTAAGCGTCCGACTCTTGATCTCAGTCTTAGGGTTGTGAGTTCAAGTATTAGGCTCCACGCTGGGTATGGAGCCTACTTTAAAAAGTTCTTAAAAATTAAGTCTATTAATTTTTTTAAATACTATATTGTGACACATGAACAGTATATGAAATTTAAATTTCTTTTTTTTTTTTTGAAGATTTTATTTATTTATTTGACAGAGAGAGACAGCGAGAGAGGGAACACAAGCAGGGGGAGTGGGAAAGGGAGAAGCAGGCTTCCCACTGAGCAGGGAGCCTGATGCGGGGCTCGATCTCAGGACCCTGGGATCATGACCTGAACTGGAGGCAGACGCTTAATGGCAGAGCCACCCAGGTGCCTCAAAATTTAAATTTCTGTGTCTATAAAGTTTTGCTGAAACACAGCCACACTTACTTATTTATATGTTGCCCACGGCTGCTTCCCTTGCCCGGATCGTGGGGCCGAACAGTTGCAACAGAAACCCAGTGGCTCGCAAAGATTAAACTGTTTACTGTCTGGCTTTTCATAGAAGTTTGCCGACCCCCAGGTTAGATAATAGTGTTGTATCACAGTATGAAGTTCCCAATTTTGATCATTGTACTCTGATTACATAAAATAACCCCTCGAGGGCGCCTGGGTGACTCAGTGGGTTAAAGCCTCTGCTTTCGGCTCAGGTTATGATCTCAGGGTCCTGGGATCGAGGCCCGCATCGGGCTCTCTGCTCGGCGGGGAGCCTGCTTCCCCCCCTCTCTCTGCCTGCCTCTCTGCCTCCTTGTGATCTCTCTCCCTCTGTGAAATAAATAAATAACATCTTTAAAAAAAAAATAACCCCTTGATTTTTAGGAAAGACACGCTGACATACAGAGGGACAAGGTGTGATGGGTGCAACTCTCACATAGCTCAGGGAAGAAAAATTAGGGACGAACGGACAGACAGATGGAACAACCTATGTGGTAAGGAGTGAATATTTGGGAACTCCGGGTACCGAGGGAGAGTCATGTAGGAATGACTTATACGATCCTCGCCGCTTTTCTGTACGTCCGATATTATTTCAAAGAAAAAGGTTAAAAACAAAAGCAACATAGCATGGGCCCGAGAACCAGCCAGAACTTGATCTGAGCTGTTGATTTGCTGGCTCCGTGGCCTTCCAGAAATGGTTTTGCTTTTGCAAGACCACGTCCTCCTCTGATCTGTGAAGCTTAGACGAGATAATGCTCGTGAAGTGCCGCACGTCTCACAAAAAACCGGCATCGAATCCGGGTGACCAAGTTGAAAGCCTACCCAGTGCCTGCAGGAAAACGGTTCCCAGATGTCTGCTCGCCATGTGGTCAAGAAGCATCAGCGTCTGTCTTCTGAGCTGGCGGCCACACCGCCCAGCAGAAGGCCCTCTGTTGGGGAAGTTGACTCGTGGCGATGGTTGTGGACACGCTCCGTGGGGAGCCCGTCCGCATCCAGCTACAGGGCGTGGACTCCGATCAGCCTGCGCACTGGGTTGGGAAGATCCTATAATCTGGCCACTCTTCGTGGAGGGCTTAGCACGCGGTCTGAATCCCTGTGTGTGATAGTACAGCGAAGGCTGGCATCTGGAAGGGGAGGACCTGGGGTCGGGACCGCTGTTGGACAGTCACAGACGTAGCTGTGGGTCTCCAAATACATAGCCTCCTGCCCGTCTGCAAATTCTGTAACTGCATATCTAAGGTAGAAGAGGTGATGCTCAGATATCTATTATTTATGGTCCGGTGTCTGGGGTAAGAAAGAGTGGCGTGTGTTCATCTTGATTGAATAATACAGACCAACATCAATAAATGCTTGGTCCGCTAGACAGGGGCCTCATTCTGAAAGCTGAGTCCACAGGACTCCTTCCCTGCGAGCAGTGAAATGATTTAGTAGTGGAGGTGTGAGCATGATGTTGGAGATGGGGAACATTCGCTGAAAACCCAGGAGGGGTTGGTGTGCTAGGAGATGCGGGAATTAAACAGCAGCTCCAACGGAGGGTCCGACCCACCAGCTTCCTTCAACAGAGGTACAGGTGGGGCCTCTGGTTCTGGGGGGACTGGGAGAGGGATCGTGATCTTGAGTCCAAATGCCTATTTTGCCTGCAGTTGAAGTATTCGTCCTGTTGTACACTGAAAAGAGAGGAAAGCAAACAGGATGTAAGGTTGACTTATTTACAGTACTCCAAGAGTGGACTGATAACAGGTTGTTAGAGCTTATAATGTCAAACCCAGAAGATAAGGGAAGAATATATTAATCAAACTGCTGTTTTATATCCCCGTGTGTGTCAGCGACCAAAACTGTTTGCAAGTAATCACCTAAAGAAAGTGCTGTCTTTAAAGAGTCAATCCAATAGGCACGCCTGAGTGGCTCAGTCCGTGGAGCATCTGCCTTCGGCTCATGATCTCATGATCCTGGGGTCCTGGGATCGAGTCCCGTGTCCGGCTCCCTGCTCAGTGGGGATCCTGCTTCTCCCTGTCCCTCTGCCACTCCCCCTACTTATGATTTCTCTCTCTCTCTCAAATAAATTTTTTAAAAACCTTAAAAATAAATAAGTAAAATTCAGCCAAGTAGCTAGTTCAACCAACGGTTTAGAGCTTCGCTGAGTGGCTTCAGAGACCTGAGAACTGAAAGGGAATATTTTCCAACCGCAATTATTAGTGTCAGTCTAAATGCTTTGTAGCCCGTGCACAGATGTTAGTGCACATGCAGATAAGAATGGGGGAGGTGGGGGGAGACGCACAGAGGAGAGGCATCGTCTCTAGAATTTTTGAAGAGCCCTAAGACATGCCCTGGTTCCACTGCTCCGCCCTCTCCCTGACCACCCTCTTTATCCCCAAGAGGGGGTCACAGGAGGTCTTCTGACAGCAGAAAGTTCTAGGATCCACACAACAAAGCTCTGTATTTAAGCACCCACCTGGTGTCAACCCCCGCATGTATTGTTTCCTTCTTATGGAAACCAGAAAACATATTCCGTTTCCCAGGTGACCCGAGAGATTCAGAGAGAGGGAGCCTCTCAGTTCTGCCAACACTGGGATTTGAACTTGAATCTTGATCTGATTCCCTGTGTGACTCTCTGCTCTGCTGGGGTGTTTGCAAAGTTCCTGGGGAACCTTTCCTTTCCTGCCGGGAGCCCCCTCCCCACCCCCCAATGCCTCCAGGTCCCTGGGTGGCACCGTGCTTTCTTGGAACTGTCCACCCCAGCTTTGCGCCCACACGCCTGGCTGCCTGTCCAGAAATCACCGAGGCATCTCTGTGCATCACAGAGCCCTCCACACTCCTTGCTCCATTTCACGTGGTGTCGTTACAAAAACCGCCATGCGTTTTTCCTACCAACAGTGCCGCACATTCTTACATCGAAGGCAGCTTTAAAAAAAAATCAATTGCATGGATAGAATCAGACTTTTTAAAAACAAAAATATCGTTTTTGTAAAAATGAAAATATCTTTGATATTTTAGCCTTTTAACTTAAAAAAAAATACTGCCTGAATGTGATGGTTGGCGTTTGCAATGTCATATATTCTTTAAAAATTTTCTGAAATGAAGTCTAGCTCTGTTTCCTTTGAACTATGTAGATGTCAACGGGGTTATGAATAGCGGGAATTTATCTTCCAGTAAAGTCTTTAAAAGTCAGAAATAGGGACTTATAAACGTCTGACTTTCTGGCTCCCCCTCCTGCCTCACCCCTACCCCCTTAACTGGGTCCTTTTTCACAGATAGAAAGCATGGTGGGTAGGGGGGTGCTGTCTGAGAGTGGGTCTTTCTGAACGCTAAGAATAAAGGAGATGCCAGGCCTGAAACTACCAGGGGGAGAAGACATCAAAGGCAGCCTGTGCGTCAAGAGCAGGAGTCTGCGAAGCTCCTCCGTGGCCTAAGGATGCCGGCAGCCACATGCACGCCGCCTCCCCAGCCCAGAGGCTGTCTATGCGGGGACAGTAAGCAGACTCAGCCTGTCACCAGTGCATGGGGCACAGGCTCCCCAGGGAAGGAGAGCAAGGGGCAGGCACTGCCAAACGTGCACCGTGTGCATTATGGGGGATCCCTACAGTGAACCTCCAAAAACTCCGCACGTGGGCTGCCCTCGCATCGCAAAACTACCCTCTCTCCAAAGAGATGACGTTCAACCAGTGAGCTGGTGGGTGCATGCTTGACCTGTTTAGAGCAAAGCTGAGTTCAAACACGCCTTCTTTAAAATAGCATTTTTTCCTGGTTATAAAATGAATGCATGCCTAGTGTAAAATTGCTAGAAAACTCAAAAGTATAAAGAAGAAAATAAAAGCCGCTTGAAATCTCGACACCCAGAGACAACAGGGGACGATGTAAAGAAGAAATTTAAATCATGATGTGCTGGTTCCACCTCCACCTTCTAGGGTTGCTGCCGTGTATCCTGTATTCTAGAAACACGCACGGCAAGAAGCAGCTTACATAAATGGGACCAAACGTGCTATATGCAAGTGTTCCCTCATTATCGTCAATGTGATCAGAATGTCCAGAACTCTACCTCGTATACAGCATCATTAATAGCTCCACAGTAAGGAATTTCTCCAATCACCAGAAACCTATTTTGTAAAATATATCTGAGTATTTGTTTAAAAGGGGAGAAAGTCTAGAAGAATATACGCTTTTAGTGAGAAGACGGACTTATTTTCTGCTTTGTACTTTTTTTTTTCAAATAATTACACTTCTCAAAACAACCAGAGCTAATATTGTGCTGTATTCTTTTTTTTTTTTTAAGATTTTGTTTATTTGAGAGAGAGAGAGAGCACAAGAGAGCACTAGCAGGGGCAGAGGGAGAAGCAGGCTCCCTGCTGAGCGAGGAGCTCGACGCAGGGCTCGATCCCAGGACCCTAGGATCATGACTTGAGCCAAAGGCAGATGCCCAACCGACTGAGCCACCCAGGCGCCCCTTGTGCTGTATTTCTTAACAATTTAAAAAGTGTATTTTAAAACATCATTAGAATCATACTGTGTGTAGGGTTTTGCCTCCTGATTAAGTCCGCTGTTGAAGTCCAGTGGACTTTTCGCCTGTATCACCGGTGATTACTTGATAGTTCTTCATGTGAGGATACCATGAGGTTTTTGTATTGTTTCCAATTTTTCACGTTGTGAGGCTGTGATGAACAGTTGTGCCGCTGAGTTATTTGGTTTCCCCATCTGAATACTGCTTAGGATGCATTCATGGAAGGATGGTTACTGGGTCAGAAGGTATAAAATTTTTAAGGCTCTGGTTGCATATGAACAGACTGATTTTAAGAATTTCTACTCCTTAATACTATCAAATAGGCTTCTGCTCATAATAAAATGGGTGCTGTAGATAACTCCTACTGTCTTAATTTTAAAGCAGATCTTTTTGTTCTTAGAAATACTTATGAAGAATTAATTACTAATATTATATCTAAACATATAACCGTCCTTTTTTTTTGCCAGAATTTTTCGGAATAATTTTTTAAAAGATTTTATTTATTTGACAGAGAGAGATATAGTGAGAGAGGAAACACAAGCAGGGGGAGTGGGAGAGGGAGAAGCAGGCTTCCTGCCTAGCAGGGAGCCTGATGTGGGGCTTGACCCCAGGACCCTGGCATCATGACCTGAGCCGAAGGCAGACGCTTAACGACGGAGCCACCCAGGTGCCCCTTTTCAGAATAATTTTTAAGGGTAACGAATGATCTTAAAGAAATTTTAAAATAAAAAAATCATCATAATAAGGCCTAATAAGTAATAAATAAAGCCTAAATAAATCTCACTCCCTCCCTTGTCTATGAATTTTACATAGTTGGAATAAAAGTATATGTAGTTTTTGTATATGGCTTTTTTATTTAGCAGAGTGTTGCAAGCATTTCTTCCCACACACTCTTTATAACTATCATTTTTAATGACCGTGAATTATTCCATTGACTTCACCTACTACAATGCACTCAACGTTCCCCTGTTGAACATTTAGGTTATTCCCACATTTTTACTTTTATAGCACTGTGGTGAATGTGGACTCTTTCCTTAGGTTTGAATTCCCCCCAAATGGATTGACTGGGTTTAAATTTAAATTATTCATTCAGAATTTTCACACAGGTTCCTACTGGTCAGTCTTCTAGCTTAGCCTTAATTCTTGAAGCTTTATTCCAACCACCCGGTGAAATTCAGGACGTTTCTGTTGGCAGGGCACCCACTAGGTGCTGTGATGTCTTCGGGAACCAAAGTGGTCACATTGGCAAGGTGACCCTTTGGGGTCTGGATGTTTCGGACTCAGGAGTGGACTAAAAAGACGGAGCACTTTTCCCGCATGCCCTGTTGGTAAACCTGAGGGAGCACACTGAGCTGCCAGTCAGCAAAACCTCTCGTTCCACAACCTTCAAAAACCGGGAAGGAAAATCCACAGCAGCAGGGACCCAATTGCTATGTAACCCCCTCCTTTTTTTTTTCTTCTTTTTTCTGTTTCCTTTTGTGAGAACATCATCAGCCTGGGATGGAAAGGCATTTTTGGTGTCTCCTTTCTGCTAAAGCAAACTCTAGAGACTTCATTTTCAGAAATGCAAAATTTGTGAAGTTCATAAATGCCTCTTTGTTGACCATGAGCCATGTGGTTTGGCCCCCAGAGTTATCTCAGATAGCACAAATAAATCTGGCGGCCTCTAGTTGTCTCAAACTGAGCATTACCTCCCTCCCCCGTTGTCCCCTCCTTGCAGAAATTTCCTCTTGGCCTTCAGCTGCACAAACTCCGTCTTCTCATCAATATGCCCTGTTAACTGCTGCCAAACCTCCAGCAGTTGAGTGCATATGTTCCCTTAATCATTTTTCTTTGTTCTAGAAGTCTGTGTTTGGTTTCTAAACCACCCCCACCCCCTCACCTAATTCCACCATCGCCATCACCGGCTGAACACAGGACTGTCTACTGTCTGCATGTTTATTTAAAGAACATCCTAGATGGCCTGCCATTGAGAGAGCCTTTGCAATCTGCTCACAACGTGCTGAATCACCCCCCACCCACTCCCCTAGAAAAGTGCGTCAGCTGCCACCTGCAGCCTTCGGAGCCCAGGTGAGGGAGGGTTTGCTGGAACTTTCTGGAAAGCATGAGGCTCCAAGAAGACAGCGTTTCGCCCCGCACGGACAAAGATTCCTTCTCTGTTTTTCGCTGGTCCAACCCAAGAAAAGGACGCTTTATTCTTGGAGCCCAGCAGTGTGTAGGAACGGCCGGTCTCAATGGGTTATTCATAGTGTCCAAGAGAAATACTTCTGGAGCTGAGCTTCTTGTACCATGAAAGCGGGCTTGGCACGCGGATGGCGGGTGGCCTGCTCGCTGGGAATGCCCCGTGCTGGTGGGACCCGCCAGCACACCCCCCCGCCCCGATGTGGCCCAGCTCCTCTTAGCAAGCGAGGGAGTCTTCTGGGCTCCCTGTGACCGCGGTCTGCATGCACCCGTGCCAGGCTCTGCTGGCCAGCGGTGCACAGCGAGGCTCTGCGTTGTTGCTCTTTGCTTTTAAGTGTGTTTCTCCTCTTACCCTTTGTAGACACCCCCCACCCCTTGCTCTGAGCCCTGAGAGCAGCTGAAGAACCACCAGAGTGGGGGTTCAGGGCCCTGTCTCCTCGGCTCAGGGGGTGCCGTAGAACCCTGGGAACTGTTTTTGGAAGCATCCTACAAATACCATCTCTCTGTCCTCCCTCCCCCAGAAGTATTTCAGAAAGTCCCCAGCAGCTGCACGGACAGTGGACCAACCCAGTTTTTGCTGTTTAATAAATCCTACCATGAACCGTGCCCGCTCAGTACCTGGTCAGCAACTTCTGGGAATGTAGAGGAAAGCCTTCCTAACACGCACTTAAAATATGTAGAAAGTAGCTGGGAGGAAATTCTCGGTGTGAGGGATTTTTCCCCCCCCCCCCACCTTTCCTTTTATAAGAAAAAAAAAAAGGTTAATGTTGACTCGTTCGGTGGAGATATAGGCACTTTTCTACCTATCCCCAAAGGGAAGTTTGCGTTCTTTTAAACGAAACCATTTTAAAAGCAGAACTCAAGCCTAAAATGATCCAAGGTTCTCCGGACTTCTCAGAAGGTGTAGATTTATTTACTATAGTTAAAACATAATTAGTTCTCAGGGGATACTGTATCTTTTAAACGGCTTTATTGCCACCATATTGGCTTTCTGAATAATCAGAAACTTCTGTTATGATTATGTTCTCGTGTTCGGACAGAAACGCACCGTAAGTAGAAACAAATGTCAGGAACTGCTCGTTGTCACTCGGAGAAGGGACGCCACGTCAGAGGGGGAAGAAAGAACGTCTCGATAGGATATTCCAAAGAAATAGAATCGAACAACATCTTTTTTGTTGTTGTTTAAGATTTTGTTTATTTATTTGGCAGAGAGACACACGAGAGAGGGAGCACAAGCAGGGGGAGGGGGAGAGGGAGAAGCAGGCTCCTCGCCGAGCAGAGAGCCCAATGCGGGACTCGATCCCAGGACCCTGGGATCATGACCTGAGCTGAAGGCAGACGCTTAAGGACAGAGCCACCCAGGCGCCCCCACATCAAAAACATCTTAAATGAACTAACAGCTCAGGCAGGCACCCCAGCCCTACTCTGTGTTTTCTGTCTCTTCTCCTTCGTTATCACGACAGAGGCTGGGAATGGGGTCAGTAGCCCTCGAAACCGGGAAATGGCCCTTTTTCTTCACCGCACCCCAGCCGATGAGTGCAAACCGTCGGCTCTGCTGTCGTGTCCCTGTTGGGCTGACCAGTCTTTCCCACCCTTTGCAGGTTGATGTTTGAGATCCCGCAGGAAATGGGTTTAATAGCCATCGCAGTCCGCCAAACGCAGGGTAAAGGTCAGTCATCTTTTGTTATCATTTCTGTCGTTGTGTTTTCTAAAATCCTTGACTCTTGTGGCCAGACTGCCCCTTGGTGGGGCGTGCTGATCACAGAGAAGACTCGAGTTATGAGTGCTTGTTTTCACACCCCCTAAAACGTAGGAACAGGGAGAGAAACGGATCAGAAGACTGGGTCTTGGTACAATTAAAGCTTTCTCTCGAACGGAGATGGTTATTAATCACTGGACACTCGCTGGGGATGGTTTTAACATTCCGTCACCTACATCTTGTAAATTCTTTCTGACACATTCTAGGCATTGCAGTGTGAATCGTTACTGTGTTACAGAGACATTTATTTGCCCGAAGGTTCTCTGGGAGGTGCCTTCTGGGTCCCCGTTGAGTGTCCCGTGGAGAGCCGTTTCGTCTGCCAGCCCCCGCCCCCCCCAGCTGCACACTGGAAAGTCCACGATCAGTGGTCAGGCCCCTTTACCAAGTGACCGCAGAGAAGCCAACGGCTGCTCCGAGCTTCCGCCACCTGCTGACCCTCGGAAACAAGAGCCCGCATCCTCCCAGAATCCACTTGGGGTCCAACCGCAGGCAGACTCCGTGCTCGGTGGTCCTGCCGGAGGCACTTGGCCCTCGCCCCCGCCCCCGCGGTGCCAGGCCAACCCAAACGTCCTCTTAACTCTCAGAGGCTCTTATGCCTTTCTCAGAAGGAGCAACGAAATAAGAAATCCACTGTTTTCCACTTCTTTCCTTTGAACACGTCTTTTGAACATAAGTCAAAGAGAAAATTCATTTTATCCAAAGGGGGGGCAGGGGGCTCAATACGTGGTTAAAAAAAAAAAAAGAACATAGAAAAACTTGGATTATACCTCTCATTTTGAGCATTTTATTTTTTTGACTTCTATTTTAGGAAAAATAACTCTGAGAGTTAATATCAGGGATTACTTTTTAAAGTCCGCTTCCTTGTCCGTCACCCCCCCCCCATATAACAGTGAGATATAACTCACAGACCATACAGTTCCCCAGTTAAAGTATACAATTCTGGGGGTTTTAATATTTTCACAGGGTTGTGGGACCATCACCACAATACGGGTCACTTCTAAACTGTGGCGTCCAGGACCTCTCCTGGACCAGGACAGAACCAGCCCCGTTTCGCCACTCTCTGTTTTTGCCGGCATTTCCAGATGGTGACAATTAAGCTGACAGTCATGTTCAGGCCCTGTAGGACTTTGAATCATCAAAGCATAAATGATCTGCTCACTGAGGCAGAACACTCTGCGACTTATCAGAAACTTGTTCAGCAACACAGCACCAGACTTTATTTTTTTTTAAAGATTTTATTTATTTATTTGACAGAGAGAGAGAGATCACAAGTAGGCAGAGAGGCAGGCAGAGAGAGAGGAGGAAGCAGAGAGCCCGATGCGGGGCTCGATCCCAGGACCCTGAGATCATGACCTGAGCTGAAGGCAGAGGCTTTAACCCACTGAGCCACCCAGGTGCCCCAGCACCAGACTTTAAAATGCTTCTCTGTTCTTGAGTTAGCCCCAGAACCTCCAAGCATCTTCATCAGTGCAGGCCGGTCACGTGTGGGGCTCTGAGTCCGGGGCCCGTTTTCGGGCACTGTGTACATGTGACTGTCCACATGGCGAAGGGGCCACTTTCCTGATGGGGATCTCTGTGTTCCAGGGCGGGGAGCGAACGCTTGGCTGAGCCCCATGGGGTGCGCTCTGTCCACCCTGCTCATCTCCATCCCGCTGAGATCCCAACTGGGACAGAGGATCCCGTTCGTCCAGCATCTGATGTCCCTGGCCGTGGTGGAGGCGGTGAGATCCATCCCTGAGTACCAGGTATGTGCGATTCGTCCACCCTGCAGACCCCACCCCAAGTGCAGATCTTAGTTGGAGGTGGTGTGTGGGTGTGTCCGAATGACCGCCACGTGTAGAGTTGCAGGCTGCTCTTTGCAAAGCTGCAGAGTGCTTGCTCCTGGAATTTTAAAAGCTCTGTCAGCTCTTAGCGTGGCTCCAGGCTCACGGGGATGGGTTTATTTCCCAGAATTCCCTTTCTGTGCTGTTGTCGGATTGCTCAAGCATCTTGGGGCAAGCCTCTTTTTTTTTTCCCTCCTTTAATTGCAGCACATTGGACTAACATACCACACTGTTGTGTCTTGGGGTGAAAAGGCTTACTGTAGGAACCTCAACAGCCTTCTCGTTCCCTGTCTTCCTTTAGCACAGTCCGGGCTCAGCAGAACGACCCTTGTCTGTGGCTGCCCAGGTTCAACGTGCCGGTTCATTTGGGGTGTCTGCTCCCCACTGTAGGGACAGAGGTGCCTGCGTCATTGTTACCATCCATGCTTCCGTGTCAGTTAGTAAGGAGACAGGGAAGAGGGCGATTGATGCAGTTCTCCTGGACAGATTTCATGTGAATATAAAAAGGGGGTTCCTCCCCAGCCTCCCTCCCACCTGCAGTTCTTGCGTCAGGCTGAACACAATTATAGTATTAATTCCTGAAGTGAGAGGCTAAGATCATGTCTGAAAGTGGCCTGTCCTTGTGTTTAACAGGGAAGCAGTCCTGCCCTCCGACGTGGCCTCATGGTCACCGTGTGTAGGACTGGGGTGTGTGTTTCCCAAATCATGTCGAGTCCCTGGCACACACGCTGACATGTGACGTTTATCGCAGCGTTCCGCATCCTCACGCTCTGTATCCGAAGGGCCTGGGCTCCTCCAACTGATACACAACTTCACAGGGCAGCCTGCAGCCTCTGATCTAGACATTTTGCCTCATAGAAGGCAGTTGAGAAGATTAAGTTCTGTCGTGGGGCAAATATTTTTAACCCTGGCAGCAGGTTCATTAGTCTTGAAAAATAATTTAAAATTTACGTTGGGACACCTGGGTGGCTCAGTTGGTGAAGCGTCTGTCTTCGGCTCAGGTCATGATGCCAGGGTCATTGGATCGAGTCCCACATCAGGCTCCCTGCTCAGCAGGGAACCTGCTTCTCCCTCTGCCTGCCACTCCCCCTGCTTGTGCTCTCTCTCTCTCTCTGACACGGAAATAAATAAAACCTTTTTTAAAAAATTAAAATTTACATCAAGTGCTCTCCTTAATGCCCGTCACCCAATTACCCCATCCCCCCACCCACTTCCCCTCCGGCAGCCCTCAGTCACTGGGTGATATATGCAACTGATGAATCACTACGTTCTACTCCTGAAACTAAGAATATACTAGATGTTAACTAAATTGAATTTAAATAAGTTTTAAAAAAAAGAACAATGCTAAGAAAACCATGCAAAAAAAATCAGTTTCATGCAAATTATTGTGAAGCATTATTATATTCTAAAAAAAGGAAGAATATTAAGAAAAGCATGCAAAAAATAGTATGAATCATTTCATGCAAACTATTATAAAGCATTATTATCTTCTTTAAAAAAATAAAATTATGGGGGGGTGGGATGGGATAACTGGGCGATGGGTATCAAGGAGGGCATGGGATGTAATGAGCATTGAGACTTATAACACTGATGAAGCCCGACCTCTGCCTCTGAAACTAATAACACCCTGCATGTTAATTAATTGAATTCAGATTTTAAAAAGGAAATTAAAAATGGTAGGAAACAAGAAAAACTATAAATAAAATTTAAAATTTAAATTAGTCTGTTTGGTTTTTCTTGGCTTTGATCGTGACCTTGTAGCCTCGCGTGTTAACTGAGCGGGCATTCTCTGAGTGCCTGCTGGCTGGGGAGGCCGTGCTGGGTGCTGCGGGCAGCAGGATAGGAGGTGAGAAGCTTGCCCCCGGGGGCGGGGGGTGCACCTTCTCCTTCCCACTTGGGTGGGAACCCAAGCTCCTGCCCTGTTTTTGCATTCACACAGCTCAGTCCCACCTGTGTGGTGTGACTTTGGTTTGGGATTGGGTTTATTCTGGTTTTATTTTATTTTCAGTTTTACTGAGATAGAATTACAGAGCCCACCGTGTGAATTTGAGGTGTGCAGCATAATGACTTGGCATACGTATATTGTGGACTGATTACCACCCTAAGTGAACCTCCTTCATCTCCTAGAGTCACCAAAAAACATTGTTTCCCCTTGTGATGAGAACTTTTAGGGTTTACTTGCTTAGTGTTTTCTAAAATTTTTTTATTTAAATTCAATGTAATGAACATATATTGTATTATTAGTATCGGGTAGAATTTAGTGATTCATCCGTTGCCTGCAACAGCCAGGGCTCATTCCATCACCTGCCCTCCTTCATGCCCCTCCTCCAGTTACCCCATCCCCCACCTCCCCTCCCCCTTGGTGTTTCCTTTGAATGGAGCCCCTTGGCCTGCAGTGCAGCTCCCGGATGATTGGAATGGGGCCCAGTTGCACAGAGTTTGCCTTTCTTACATCCTTGGCCAGATGTCCCTGTCAGCACACAGATCGTGCCTGTCTTCCTGGACCAGAGACGGTGTCCCAGGAATAACCGCTGTTCCTTCCAGAACCCGAGTTGCGTTGCCTGCTGTCTGTCCCGCTGTTCCTTCTGTCCGCCAGGTCCCCGCTGGGTGCCCGGGGCCCTCCACCCCCCCATTCCTGCTGCTGCTCTCCGCCCCGCACCTGCAGGTTCTGTTTGCCCTGGGAGCCCCAGCTCCAGGGCCAGTCCTAGAAACTTCTGGCTACAAACTCCCTCCTCTAACTAACCTTTTGGCATTTGAAGTTCTGAGCCTCTCCTACGGTTTCTGTCATGGATCGCTGGGATGCAGGGTTGTTCATGCTCCTGGGTCACCTCCTGTAAAGTAACCAGCTGCTTGAATGCAGGATTCGTTTTATGCTTGTCCCAAAGGGCCTCACACGGTGCCCGCCACAGCTGTTTGAATAAATGCTTGAGATAGCAAAAAAGAAGCACGCAGCCTTGGTCTTCATCTTGACATAGAGGGCACCGTTTGCCTGCGCGAGAACGCACGATGTCATAAGCTGCATCATTAACTAACTGGGTCCGAAGATGTGAAATAAAACAGGCGCCCCGGGGCAGGATCAGCGCAGAGGAAAGCGGCCACCTCCAAGCTGGGGGAGCGGTTTCCAGGCCTGGGCAGGGACTGTGCTGGGCACGGGGGAGCCGGAAGGGCAAGAGAGGACAGAGAAGGGGACCTGGGAGAGTGACCAGAAACATCTCCCATGTGGCCCGGCGTCCCCAGGGACAGGGTGGCAGAATGTGCCCAATCCCACTGGGATCCCTGTTCTACAACAGAAAGAAATATGAAGCTCCCTGTCGGTTATAGGTCATGGGGCACCCCAGCCGCTTACGCTTCTGTTCTTCTGTGCTTCTGCATTTCTCCTCCTACCTAGAGCCCGATGCTAAGGCAGATGGGGTTCTGAAAAACAGAAACGCATTCCAGCTGGCCACCGTGCAAAGAAGGCTCTGTCGGAGGGAAAGAAAGGGATTTCTTGCAAGCAGCAGGCTACATAGCTTAGTGTTAAGTCCCCGGGGGGTTGGTGTCAGAAAGCCCCAGGTTCGAATCCCAGCTCTGCGGCTTCCGAGTGTAGCCTCAGGCAAGCCAGGCCATCTCCCTCCGATTCAGTTTCTTCCTTGTTAAATAGAGGTGATACTAGTACCCCCACATGGGTTTGGTGTAAGTAACCTACAGACCAGTGCTGAGGCGGAGCTCCGTGCGGGGCGGGCCCTCAGGGAAGGAAGAGTTAGCCTTGTGGAATCAGAGGCCGTCCGATACTCTGCGGTCTTTCGGTTTATCCTGCCGAGTGACTTCCTTCCAGATTTTCTTCCTCTCCCCACACATGGCACCACCTGGCTGCCAGCCCCAGGCCCCGGAGGCCCGGCAGTTCCGGCACCCACTGGGACTCACCCAGTCTCTGGGTCCCGGCTTAAGAGTTGCGGCAGGAGGTGGGAGTCTGGGGGGGCCCAGCTCAAGGAGGTGTCCGCCCTTGGACCATTCCACTGTGACCCACTGTGACCGTGACCGGGGAGCCCGGGCCAGGCTGCCCAGGTTTGCTTCCGGATGGAGAGGCAGCGAGCCTCAGAACAAATCTATTCTGTTACCTGTGGAGTATTGGCAGTTCTTTGAGGCCTTTGGTGATAATCCGGTGAGCCGGGTTCCTTCTCTGTATCTCTCTAGGATTCTACTTGAGACATTGGTACCCACCCTTGGTGACGGGGGTTAATTTGGGGTATCTTTCTCTCGAGCATGAGCTCCTTAGGGGAAAAAACCCCTGAGTGTATTTCGGTCGCCCTGTGCACCCCCCCCCCACCCCCGCACAGAATAGGTATTCAGTGGGGGTGGCTGTTGACACAGGGACCCCTTGGAGACATTGCAGGTTCGATTCCAGATCACCACAATAAACTCGTGACTTTTATATACCTTGGGAAGCCAAGAAGTGTATAAAAGTCACATTTACACTACACTGTATTCTGTGAAGTATGCAATAGCATATGTCTAAAAAAACAATGTACATACCTTGATTAAAAGATACTTTATTGTCAAAAAATGGTCACCATCATCAGAGCCTTCCACCAGTCATCATCACAGATCACAGATCACCCTACCAAAGACTAGAAAAGTTTGAAATGTGAGAATTACCAAAACGTGACCCAGAGACCCGAAGGGAGCAAATACCGCTGGGCAGTGGGCACCGCTAGACTTGCTGGACTTAGGGTTGCCACTGACCTTCAGTTTGTAAGGAACACAAGTGTCCCTGAAGCTCAGTAGGGCAAAGCACAAGGAAAGGACTATGGCTGGCCTAGGATAATGAAGAGCAGAGGGCGTGGGGTGGGGGGGATGGAGAGAATGCCAGGATTTCTGCCAGATGTGATCTGTAGGCCTCTCTCCTGGCCCCAAGGTGGTCCTTGCCCACTGGATTATCCCAAAGAAGGGATTAGCCATCAGAACAAGAAGCGAGGATGAGATCCCACGTTCCATTAGATCCCAGAGTCTCCCGCTCATCTTCCTCTTAGCTGGACAACCTCTCCTGGCCCCTTTGTGTCCCGTGGTGGCTTGAATAACGTGCGGATTTCCCTTTAGGATATCAACCTACGAGTGAAGTGGCCCAACGATGTTTATTACAGTGACCTCATGAAGCTTGGTGGAGTTCTAGTTAACTCGACGCTTTTGGGAGAAACATTTTATATACTCATCGGTGAGTTGCGAAAGCCTCTCGTCCCCATTTTCAGATGAATAAAAACAAAAATAAAAATGGTTTTTACATGGCTACCTTGAGGGGAGTGGATTATCATATGGGATTACTTTTTCTTTGAGCCTTGAGTTACAGAGCACAATATGTATGCAAAACAGGCGGGATTGGTTGAAAGCCCCTTCCAGAGGTTTAGCGTTCCTGTCTCTGGCCATGGAAACCACAAGATCGGTACCACATCAAACAGGTTTTTTTATTGCACCTCTCTACACCCAGCTTCTCGTTGAATTAGAAATGGTGAAAATAAACATTTAATATGCCATTTTGTAATAAGGGAAGAAAGCTAATTTCAAGGATGGGGCTCCTGGTGCTTTTGAATTCTTAGTTGAACCTTCCCAGACCATGAAAAAGTTGCATGGGTTTTTTGGGGTTTTTTTTGTGTTTTGTTGTTGTTTGACCTTCAGAAGAAGCTCCAGGTGGGGTGCAGAATCCCATTTCCCCTTAGCATATCCGTATCAGGCAAGGAGATGGATCCAGACAGAGTTTCAGAAGTTCTTAGGCTCCCTCTCCTCTGAGTCTCAGCTTCTCCCTAATGCCCAGGAGAACTTAATGTTCAGAAATGAGTAATGGGCAGAAAAACGTGTGATGATGTGTCTGTGGGAAGTACCAGCCAGAAAGTCCAAAGCTGAAGTTTCCAGCTCTGCCACCAACTGGCAGTATTATTCTGAGCCAGCTGCTTCAGAGCCTCCAAGCTCTGCTTCCCATTTTTAAACGTGTTCACTAGGCTAGGTGCAAATATTCCGAAGTAGGGCTCAGAGATACCGAAGAGGTCTGGGGATGGCTTGTGTCAGTATGGGGGAAAGGAAACATGTTCCTGTAGGGAGAATTTGTGGCTTTTATTAAATTCTTAAGGCCGTGGGAGGTGACAGTGGGGAGAGAAGGTGTCTTTGGGGAAAGAGTCAGGGTCTCCAGTAGGGGTGCACTCTCATCCTTGGAAAGACAGACCCTGAGTTGGCAGTAGTCAGGGCTGCTGTTTTCCCCAGGACTCTGAATTTTCTGAACATAAGCGGGGGTTTTCAGCACCATGTACACTTAAGTGAATGCCTTACGCCCCATCCTGTGTGTGTTGTTGAAAAACAAACGAAGAATTGCTGATTCTTCCTGTTGCTGTAGTTTCTTGTTCTTTTTTCCCCCAAATGTAATTTACATTGCTTTGTATTTTGATAGCCAGCATATTAAAAAAAAAAAATACCAAGGCCAATCAGTCCTTCCCTTCACACTGAAAATGGCTCAGAACATCTACCAAAGAATACTGTTCTATACTGTTCTTGTAAATGTCATCATTCTATCAGAGGTGAGGATTTGGGGAATTTTTTTCTCAGAGGCACCGAAAACAAGAGCGTCTCACTGCTTAGGTTTTGCAGTATTTCATTCCTTATTGAAGACCTCTTTGAGGTTGATTCAGGGCCCTGTTGAAAACTGAGGTTTGGCTTCTCAAAGACTAACTCTCCCGGAGAGGACGGCGGTATTAAGTAACAGCAGAGACGAGCCCGTTCAGACCCCACTGTTGGTTAGCCCTGGGTTAGGAGCCCTATAAAAGAGCCACTGAACACGGGTTGGCCCCCCGCCAGCAGCGTAACCCTAGCACCAGAGACTTCCAAGGATAACGCAGGAAAAGATGTGTTCCGGGGTTATGCCATGACCAAGGTTTGAAATCTCTGAATCCAGAGTTTACGCCTTAAGACCTGAGGGAGATTCTGTATTTTCAGGCATGTGTTTTGTTATTTAAGTCGGGAAAGAAACGAGAGGTTTTACTTGAGCTCAGTGCAGAGCGACGGTTCTTGGCGAGACGACAGGAAGTATTGTTTCAGAGGCCACTCCAAGGAGCTTTGCCCCATTCAGAGCTTCTGTTTGATTCAGTCAAATCTGGCTGGTTTTTTTTTCCCCCAACTGATCCGCAGCAAGGTTGGGGTGAACAAAGATAATCCTTGAACAAGGAAGATGGTCCCAAAGACATAAGTCATTCATTTTTTTAAGATTTATTTATTTATTTGAGAGAGAACGCGTGCAGGGAGCGGGGCACAGGGAGAAGGAGAAAGAACGTTAAGCAGACACTGTGCTGAGCTTGGAGCCCCACACGGGGCTCGATCTCACGACCCTGAGATCACAACCTGAGCTGAAACCGAGAGTCGGACGCTCAACCGATAGTGCCCCGATAAGTCATTCTTTAAGTGGCCAGAGTTGATAAATTTGAAATGAGGGAAAGGGAACAGAGAATCAGGGATAAAGACTGGAACTTCTTCCAGGTGGTTCAAAGGAACGCGAGATGCCCTCAGTAGGTTGAACCGCTTATGTTTTCCCACTGTTTTTGTGTAGGCTGCGGATTTAACGTGAGTAACAGTAACCCTACCATCTGCATCAATGATCTCATCGCAGAATACAATAAGCAACACAGGGCAGAGCTGAAGCCCTTAAGAAGTGATGGTCTCATCGCCCGAACTGTGACCACGCTGGAGAAACTGATCGACACATTTCAGGACAAAGGGCCCAATGGCGTCCTTCCCCTTTATTATAAGTATTGGGTACACAGGTCAGTGCTGGCCCATCCTCATTCGTTTAAAATGTCATTATTAAGTGAGTAGTTCGGTATCTTAAAACAAGAAACTAAGCACAGATCTAGATAATTTTTTTTTAAGGTTTACTTATTTTAGAGGGAGAGCAAGCGCATGCTAGCAGGGGGAGGTGCAGAGGGAGAGGGGGAGTCTCAGGCAGACTCCGCACCGAGCAAAGAGCTCAGCGTGGGGCTCGATCCCACGACCCCGACATCACAACCTGAGCTGATACCGAGAGTCGGATGCTTAACCAATCGCACCATGCAGGTGCCCCTGGATAATTATTTTTTACCTTTCTGATGGAGAAAACTGGTGTCCACCTAGTTGAGTGCGTTACCATCAGCAATACCAGGGGTGCCTGCTGGTTGGATGCTGTGGGCAGGACACAATCTCACCTGAGAGTTTTCCAGGGTGTTTAGGCAGACCTAACTCGAGGAAACAGACACATGTTAAATTGTGGAACATTCTAGATAACAACCATTTTCAAAGTGAGATCCCCAGGGGGGCGGGAGCACCCTCAACTGGGAACGTGTTAGAAATGCACCCTCCTAAATCAGAAACTCTGAGGCTGGCCGAACATTCGTGTTCGCAGGCACCCGAAGCTTGAGAAGCCCGGTGGACAGCAACCGGCCTCTAACACATCAAAAATGTCCATGTCTCAAACACACAAAATAAAAAGAAGGTCGGAGATTTGTTTGAGATTAAAGAGGCATGACAGCTAAATGCAAAATGTGATTCCTAATTAGATCCTGGATGGGAGGAAATTGCCACAAATGATATTAATGGGACAATGGGGAAATTTAGACGTGAACTGTATACTAGATGTTATTCTACGGAGATCAGGTTTCTTGAGGGCGATAATAGTATTCTGGTTTTGTGGGAGATTGTTCTTAGGAGGTACATGCTGAAGTATTTAAGTATAAAGTGTCATGATGCCTGCAACTTATTTTTAAATGTCAGCAAAAAAGCATGTGTGTGCGCATGAAGAGAGAAAGCGAATATGGAAAATGTTATCAGTTGGTGTGAATATCAGCGAAGGGGGATTCTGGGGGTCCTTGCCCTATTTCTTCAACTTTTCTGTAGGTTTAAAATTCTTCCAAATAAAAATGAGTGTGTGTGGGGGGGGGGCGCTGGGGTGGATCCTGTATTTTAAAAACTATTTAGCAGGTACGTTTGGACAATACTAAAAGAGGCAGCGTTAGAGTGAGTTCAACTTGCTGTTGGTGGTACCCAGCCTCGTTTTAGAAAATCCGCTTTCCATCTCAGCTTCTTTTTCCCCAATCTCAGTCCAAACACCTAGAATTGCACAGTGGTTCTTAAAAGTGCTGGAGGGTGAGGAAGTGGGGCAGATCACCGTCCAGATGATCAGATGATTGGAATTAGGAGCAAGGCCACACTCCCTGTTGGAAGAAATTCCAGTTCCA
Source organism: Ailurus styani (assembly GCA_002007465.1). Lineage (NCBI taxonomy): Eukaryota > Metazoa > Chordata > Mammalia > Carnivora > Ailuridae > Ailurus > Ailurus styani. Next base: position 5,273,521 of record LNAC01000045.1, on the reverse strand, counting down.
TCACCCTGATTCTTCTGGTAGCTAGCAAAACAGTTCAGGCAGAACCAGTGAAAGTCAAAGCATTTTATCTCGCCCACCCCCTCCTGTGCCCCAACCCCCGACCCCCCTGCCGGAGGGGTGAGTACTTCGCTGCCTGGCTCCAGACGCTGCATTACCTTTCCCACTGACTCTCTGCTGTTCTTCACGTACAGTGGCCAGCGGGTCCGCCTGGGAGGCCCCGAGGGGCCCGAGGTGTGGATAGTCGGCCTGGATGACTCTGGGTTCCTTCAGGTCCAGGAGGAAGATGGCAAGGTGGTGACCGTGCATCCCGACGGCAACTCCTTCGACATGCTGAGAAACCTCATCATCCCCAAACAGCAGTAGCCGGGCCGGGGCCTGCAGTGGGGGGGCTCCCCCGGCCGGCAGGAGGGCCGGCAGAGCCACCCCAGCGAGCATTCCAGTTCATTCCTGCCGCCCTTCCCTAGCCCGAGGATCTGGAAAACGGATTTTGAGTCGTAGGCGAACGTGGCCTCCCTCCAATTAACCCGTTTAATTCCTTCCCGTTGTTCTGTCTGTTGCCGTTTTACTTGGCGTTCACAGATGTTCTGGAGCAAAGGGGTGACAAGCGGAAGATTTAGCTCAGGGGAGGCACCGCCGCCCGTGTGAAATCCTTCTCCTTGGATGTGCGTTTATGGGCCAAAACACCAACCAACCAACCAAAAACAAACAAACAAACAAACAAAAAACACACCAAAGTTTTTATTTGGAAAACAGCAACGGCGAAATTCAGATGTTTCCCCGGTAGCAGAGACCTTCACTCCCAGACTATTAAAAAACAAATCGAAAAAAGCTTCCAGGCCCAGGCCAGCGATGAGGTGGAGGTTTGGTAACACCCTTTATGAGCATCCAGGGAGGAGTTTTCCTAGAGGAACACACACTGGCACTTGGTCGTTCTTTTGTTTTTTTGTTAGTAAGAAAAGAGATGGTAGACTTCTGAGTGTTAACTCCGGGCCCCGGGGTTTGTGGTCCAGCCACGGTGCCTGAGTGGCTGCCGAGATGGGTGTCCCTGGCGTGGTTGCAGTGACCTTGTAGAGGAAACCGGTTACTTATCCGACATTAATCTGTGAGCTTCTTTTTCGTAAAATTGAATGTCCTGCAGATTCTGAAGGGATAGGCTCAAGGTCAAGATCCACGATTAGGCCTCGTATGCGTGTGGGGTGGATGATTGGTCCCCAACAGCTGAGGAAGAAGACTCACACCACACACCAGGCGGGATTTGGAGCTTTTAAGCCCATTGTAGTCTCCCTTTGAAATCTGGAGCATTCCGGAAAGACCATTTGGTGTACAGAATGCACACGTACATGGCATCTTATTTGTAAGTCATCGTTTTTTGGCCCCCCTTTCCCTAAATTGCTGAGAAATGAAATGCAACTGATACCAAACACCATCATTTAAGAGGATGTGTGTGTGTGTGTGTGTGTGTGTGTGTGTGTGTGTGTGTGTAGCTTTAAAAGAAGATGTTCAAGATCTGATGCCCGAAAGTCTCCGTGGAAGAACAAAAGAAAGGAAACCTTTTGATATGCATTTGCAATTTCCAGATGCACTCCATGCTTTTTCCATGTCACTCCTATCTCTGCCGAACTTGCGAATCACGCACATTTACTTTTCAGCCTTAAAAGGCCAATTTTTTGTCCACTTTTCTCTCTTCCTGCCAGTCCCAGCTGAAATTAGTGAAAGGAAAACTTGATGGAGCGCTCAGCTTTGAACAGAATCCCCTCATTGTACGTAAGCACAAGCTTTACCCAGTCCGGCTAATTCCAGAAACTTGTGGTTTTCAGTATAAAAATCGGCCTACCTTTAGCCAGGCACAGGCAGCACCATAGGAAGGGGGAAAAAATAGCACGCTTAGTTAAGTACACCAACCCAATATGTGTTTTTTGGAAATGTAACTTTAAAAGAACTTCAGAAGTAATTCTTGCAAATAAGGCTTCCATTAGAATTATTTTTCTCAACACAACACAACAAAACAAAACAAAAAGACTGCTCTCTCCTAAGTGTCCAAGTCTTCTTTTGGAACTAGTGACAAGTTTCAGTAAAAGCCCACAGCACCCCAAAACCACCAAATGGACTCACCCTTGAGAGGGCATCTGCAGAATGTCATCAAGAGGAAAGCTCTCCAGGCTAATGTTGCGAGTTTCATTTCTCAGACTTTGTAATATAAGGCAAGTCATCTCTCAGGGCTCTGCCATTGGTACTGTTTGAATTTCTTTGGGGGGTTCTTTAATGAAAAACATGCCGTGTTTCGTTTTAAGCTGAAGTCCCATTCTAGACAGTTCTGCTTTGGGGGAAAAAATGTTATCATTTAATTTCCTTTCTGTAAATTAAAACTAATGATGTGTGGCCGTGTCAGTGCAGATGGGAGATGTTTCGGGCACACCGCTTGGCCTCCGTGCTTTCAAGACTGTTTCTTACTTTGCCGCCACACAGTTGTCTTGAGGGAGACAGAATAGACTTGAAGCAGATGCTGCCTTTTCCGTAAACCCGCTCTTGCCTCCTGTGAACCAAAGACTTTTAAAATTCTGCTTCATTTAGAACAGCTGAATAAAAGCATCTTCCTTATTGCTATTCATGTTAGGAAAATTATCTACTTGCTACACTACCCTCATGGATTGGGGGCCTTTGTGCACCCGGCCATCTCTGATCTCAAGGAGCTTTCAAGTCTTAACAGAAACGTTGCATTTTCTTCATAGTCTTTAAAACATGGCAATTGAACTCAGGATTGGCATGCATCTCCAGGGTACTGGATTTGTCCCCAAGTATAGAGGCTGCGCCTTGAGCATCTACCTGGTTATGTTAAAAAAAAAAACAAAAAAGACAACAACAAAAAAAAACACAAGACCTCCTCCCTTCTGGGCTGGCCGCAGATTTCAGGGGAAGCCGTGGGAAATCACCCCCTGAATATGCACAAGGAGGTTTTTCCCTCGTACACATTTTATTTTCCGGAATGCCTTCCTGCCAAAGCAGCGCCCCTTGACCCTGGGCGAAGTCCAAGGATTCGTGTCTGGTCCGAAACAGTCGGTGGGGTTTTGCTCCTGCAGACTTGGCCCGATGTGGGATCAAGTGGGCCAACGACAGGTGGGGGGGTTGGGGGGGTGCACAGGCCTAGGGCGGGGAGCATGCAGCCTCCAGTCCCCACCCCCCCCAAACACCTGGGGGGGTGGCCTAGGTAGTTGCCCCTGCCCTTGAGCCTGGGAACCAGAAGAGCAGCCAGCCTCCTCCAGCAGCTTCAGAATACAGCAAGGAGACATTTTCAGCTTGCATTCTAGAAGATCTGTTTGCTCCGAACAGGCAGAGCGCGGAGAATCCTCATTCCTGGGTTATTACTATGCACATCTGAAATTTTAAAAAGTGTAAACCTTCGCATTTTTACCTTTTCAAAGGATTGTCTCAGAAAAAGTAGTCACTTTAAGCCAATGCCTATAAAAAGCAAGTCTACCAAAATAAACTTTAAGATTTTTCTGTACAGTTTGGGCTCATTGTTCTTTTGACCACAAGTTTCATTTTTCAACATAGGCAACTACTCTCGGTTACAGTATCTTTATTCATATTTAAACATTTTTACAAAATAAATAGTTTTACATAGTAAGGAATATGTATGTATTTCTAAGTATTGAGAAGTGGGGTGCTTTTTTTGTTGTTTTTGATTTATTTTTGACGAATGCATTATGTGTCATACAAAAGAGAAATCTTATGACTCCAAAGAATGAAAGTTAGCAAAACCCGAAGTAAAAAAAAAAAAAAAAGACCCCTTTTAACTGAGGTGAGAAATAAATTTAATATGACCATTTAATATAAATTTTTAAATTGAAAAATAAATTTAATATAACAAATTTACTATTCGAACAGATTTTCTTGTAGAATTGTTCTTAACTCTAAGAACTGCTTAACTTTTGAGTCTTTTTCCCCAAGATTTTAACCTTATATATATCATACTTAAGTTTAGGAACAGCTTGAATAATGAATGCATCTTTGATAACCCCAGGGATACGATTCACTAAGATTTTAAACTACTGTAGTTTTCTGGCATTGATTTGAAAATGTTCTTTTTATCCCATTTTATCTGTAGCAGCCCACACAGTCTACCTTAACTGTTTTAGAGTTACAACAAAATTACAACTTCGGGTGGACTTTGTATAGGATTCATTGACTGTATAAACCTCGCCCGCCCTTAGGGTCCAAGGGGGAAGGCTTGGCCATAGGACTTTAAAAAGGACAAAGGGGTGAGGGGCGAGGGGGTACAAAATACCCAGCTCTTGCAGATTTCCTCAGAACAGCCTACTTCACACCCTGTTCCTTTCTCTACAAAGGTATGAATGGAATGGCTTTTCTAGAAAGGGCTTCCATGAACATAAAGGAATTCCTTTCCCTGGGAGGCGCCTTGGAGGGTCCGCCAGTCTTGAACTGGGTTTATTTCTCAAATCCTTTTGATCTGGCATTTTCGTCAACGTGTTAGGACCCACTACAATTTTTTTTTCGTTTTTTTTCGTGAAAGAGAGTCATATTTATTAAAATGCTTCCTCTTCCCATGCCAGAGCCTCCCAGAAGTCAAGAAATGATATCCCCAGCTTAAACGTGCAGACTCTTAAAGATGGAGGGAACAATATTAGGTTGCCATGGTAACTCCTGTTAACTTTGCACTGAGCTGCCGGCCGCCTGGAAGCCGTCTTGTGTAGGAATCTTCCTTCGTGTTCTAGGCAATGAAAACCCTGATGTTTGTTCAGACAAGGAAGTTTTCCCTAGTACACGTTTCATTTTTCAAGTACACACAGACTCATTGTTAAGACTATTTGCGTTATCATTTGCAAGTCTATAATGGTCTTATTTTTTCACCGTAACCTCTTACCTTAAACTGCTCGAAAGTTCTCATGGTCTGTTACTAATGAACACAGCCCCCGATGATGAATAACAAGGGAGACACAAAGGCATTTTGTGGTACTTTATTGAAAAATGTCAGGTGATATCTCCTGCTCATCAAACCCATACCTTTCAGGAATCTTGGTTTAATGACAAGACTTGTGAGCATAAAAAAATAATACCCCAGGCTTATTTTCTGTGTGCACAAAGAGCTGCTAATGAGGTACAGCTAAGTGCAGTATAGAGGTGTGTGCATTCGATTCTTGACTCAGTCCCTTTGCTGGAGGACACATGTTCCTGAATTTGCAGCTGTCACCCCCTACCACAAGGCTACTGATGCCCTGCTAAGAATGAGGCAGACCCTCAGTGTGACCCTAGGTTGGCAAGTGACCATCTGACCTTTTGCAAACAATTATATATAGGTCCGCTTTGATTCTAGAGCAAGGAATTAAAGACATTAGTGAAAACTCTTCCCACTCAGAAAGGCGCAGAGTTTCCTCAAAGAAAACCCTATCTGAGACAGGGAAATGAGGGCGTGTGTAGAGTGTGGAGCAGATTGAAAAACGGCGGTTCAGTGCATCAATCCGTTTCAGAGGCACGGTAGTATTTTTAAATGGCGAAATCTTGAAGCAAAAATATAAAAGTAAGACAAAAATGAAGGGAAGTTTATTTTTTAAACACTGCTGGTGCTTTATAAAAGGATTTCTGTTTCACCTGTTACATACAGGACATGTTCACGGGGCTTTCTTGCTACGCAGAAAATGCAGGATATGCTGAAGAAAATGTATACACCATTTGGATACCATCCCTCTAGCGAGCTTTCTTCCACGAGGGCACAGTCCATTGACAACTTTCCATATTGCACATGCAATTTAACTAACTTTATTAGCATTACTTGTAGCAAACACGAGCCTAGGGAATTACAGGTATGTGTGGGCCACAGGGAACCTGACAGCGGGAGCCGGTCGCCTTGGGCACCTCATCATCCACGTGTCATTCTCCGGAAACACCTGGCTCGCTCTAGTCTTGCACTGACCGCCTACCAATAGATTCGGAAGGTGCTATTCTTGGTGGTACCGAGAGTTCGTGGGGGTTAGGAGGAAGTAAAAGCTCACAAATGTGCTTGGGAGGCACACCCACGTCCATCCACTCCCTTGGTCTCGGCTTGCGGACGTTGATACTGAGAAAAGGCTTAAATTAAAACGACAACTTGTCATGAGACTCGTGAGTGACTTGCAGAGTCAGAGTTGTCGTCGATGCGTGGGACTCAGTCGTCACACCCCGCCTGGAGACGCGAAGGGCGCCCTGAATCCCGGAGGCCCCTCCGTGCTGGCGGACAGGGCAGGCCCTCGGCGGGTGGCAGCTCGGCCGGTCCCCGGTGGCACCGCTCTGAGCATCCGGGACGAGGGAGGCGCGCGCGCCTGAGGTCGGCGCGGGGCGCCCAAGTCCGCCCCCAGGCCGGGGAGTCTGAGGTCACCCGTGGGACGCGGGGCGCTCGGCTCTGGCCCCGGGGAACCGGCTCCTGGAGGACAAAGGTCTGGCGGGCCTCCGTCCCCCCCGCCTCGGGCCGCGCCGCCGTCCGCGGCCCCGGCGTCGGTGGGATGCGCGGAAGACTCTCGAAGGCGGCCGCGGAGTTCCATTACAGGAGTCGTCTCTGTATAAATTAATTTAAACCGTGCGTCTGCAGCTCGCCTCTCGCGCCTCGGCTGCACTGCGGCCAACAGGAGCCCGAGGCCCGGCCCATGGCTTCTCCCCGCGGGC
>LNAC01000045.1:5239569-5266295 GCA_002007465.1 Ailurus styani | reverse complement strand
CGGCCGACGGCAGGCTGCGCGCTCTGCGCTCCGGGGGCGCGGGCGGCGCGGGGAGCAACAGGTGCGGCTCGTGCCGACCCTCCGCGCTGTGATGCCGCGTGGCCAACAGGTTCTCCACAGGTGGAATCGAGACTCCTCCGTGACTGAGATGCTTGGCTCTGTTTCTGTCTTCGAAGTGCGGCGCACGCACAGCGGCGCCTCTCGGGGCCCCGGCCGCCTTGCCGTGCGCAAGAGCCGCACGTGGCTACTGGCCACCCCGCTGGCCAGCGCTGCTCTCGAGGCTTCCGCCGCCTGACGGGGAAGGTGGCCCCAGTCAACCCTGTTTTCCCTCTCTTAATTTTTTTTTTTTTTTTTTTTTTTTTTTTTTTTTTTTGCTTAGCCCTCAGCGGGGAGGGTGGGGTGGTAATCACACCTGCTCCTTTTAGTGTCCTAACTAAAGTTCATAACCACCCTCACTGATTAGGTGCCTGCAATCAATTAGCTCCCTATGGTTGGTTTTTTGTTTTGTTTTTTCCCTTAAGACAACCTTTGTCTTCCTTTAATATCAAAGAAGACTAAGAAGTAGATCACAAATTGCCCCACATTAGCATCTTTGGCCCATTTTTACCAGGGGTATGGCAAATGAGCTCCGTATTAACCTCTTTCCCTTTCAAAATAGCAATTAAAAATATATATAATACTGTGTGTTACTTCTGTCATTGGCCAACCTCCACACACACAAAAATTCTTTCAGATCAATCTCAAGTGAATAATATTTTCAGCTGTTATCAAAATGCTTAGCTTTGTCTTTCTGGTCGTCGGGGGACATCCCTTCCTTGGTTATTTGAGCGACCCAGTACGTTGATGGTTGTCTGTCCAAATGTGAGAACCTGGTGGCTCCGAGGACTGGCCCAGGCCAGAAGGCAGGTTTGCACCGCCCTAGTCGCTGGCGTGTTTTGTTTCTAAGCTGGCTACTTCTGAAAAACATGTCCTAGTAATCTCCAACACGGTTAGCTTTCTCCCACAGTCTATCCCTCTTCTCCGACTTAGAGAAAAAAAAAAACTGTCTCAGCCTTGTAAAGACAGTCTGAGCAGGAGAAGCCCCAAGCAGCTCGAGGAGGAACAGAGCCCTACCCACTTCCAAAGAGAGAAAGTGAGAGTGGGGAAGGAGGGGGCTCCAGAGAGCTCGCCTCTTTTGGTAGGTGCTTCTTTTCTGAGCATGTCACATTTACCCGGAATGCAGGTGCCCCTGCAGGAAATTCACACCATCTTGGGCTACCCTCTGAGCAGTAGTTAGTTCTGCGTGAAGCAGGAATATACCTCTTGCAGCTACCCCTCCACCCCCACCTACCCTCTGCCTGGGGTTGGTCCAGTGAGCAAACAGGAGTCTATCTGGGCCTGGGGTCACTGGTGGCCCATCCATGGAGGACATTTGCTTGTCTGCCACCAGGGAGAGCTGGGGGAGGGGCCATTCCTCTCTCTCTGTTGCTGAACCAGTGGTGCTGGGCAGGCACCTACTGTGTACCAAGCTCTGGGGTAGTAGGCATAGCGCATGGGTTATGATCCCATTTTACAGATGAAGAAACTGAGTCGTGGAGTGTTTACGTTATTGGCCCTGGGTTGGTGAGTGACATGTCTGTCTTTGAGCTCAGGAATTTCCACCACTATTTTCCACACTTTGAAAACCAGCGTGGGAAGCAAGCCAACAGTGGCCCTTATTCATTTTTGGGTGGAGTGGAAAAGTTATCTTGTAAAATAAATGCGGTTGGAGTATTCTCAGTACCCAGGAGCTGGGTTTGAAAATCCCTTTGTCTCCCTCTTGGGGAGCAAATGAGGCCAGGGTTTCTATGGAGGGGAGTAGGCATACTACCCTGCATTCCTCTGCCCTCCGTACTGTCACCAGTGCCACGAGAGGCACACGGACTCGGCCACCCTGCTTCTCTCCCTCTCGTGCGCGAAGCTACTCCCATCGAGAGCAGGAAAGCGTAGCAATTCCTCCTTACAAGCAGAAAAAGGAAAAGTTGGCCCAAAGTGTGAGGATCCTTTTTCCATTTGCCACCCACCGCCAGCACCGCCGCTGTTCACAGTCCTGCCCCCTCCCCTCGTGCAAACATGACCCACCTTCGTAGTTTGGCACGAGGCTGTGCCGAGCAGCGTTCACCGGCGGCTCAGAAAGGCTTTTAGCTGGAGTCGGGCTGCTAGGCACTAGGGGGTTGGCGTAATGCCACTGGCATTCACCACTGGCTGGCAGGGTGCTCAGGAAAAAGCGTGCCACCTCACACGGGGATCCTTGGGGCTGCCCGAATTTGGCCGGCAACATTGGCTTTTTGCTGCTGAAGACGTGAGAGTCCAGAGGGAAGTGTCCATAATGGTAGGAGAAGGGCAAGCTGTAGGGCGGGGCGTACAAAAGGTCGGTGCTTTCTGAATGGAGCTGCTGTTCTGGGGGTGCCGGGGCATTCGCCGGGGGGCTGGCTCTCCAGTTTCCCAGCTGGCTGCATTCCAGTTTGTCCATTTGGAACGAGCTGTATTGCTGCATGGCAAAGAAGATGGATGAGGGGGCCAGGGAGAGACTGCCCTCCGGCCTCACCGGACCCCACCTCTAGGGCTCAGCCATGTCCCCGGGGCTGGGCCCACCAAGGCCACGGCAGGGAGGCCCCACTGGGGACAGGTGCACAGCAAACAGTACATGGTGACCACCCAGTCCCGGTGTGGAAGGAGGTCTCCCAGCCCGAGCTGGTCCCATGCCATATACACATCGGCACTACTAGAGGTTACAAGCTACATTTTTTAAAAAATAGAGAGAGAGACAGAGTGAGCGCCTGGGTGGCTCAGTCGTTAAGCGTCTGCCTTCGGCTCAGGGCATGAGCCCCGCATCGCATCAGGCTCCCTGCTCAGCGGGAAGCCTGCTTCTCTCTCTCCCGCTCCCCCTGCTTGTGTTCCCTCTCTCGCTGCGTCTCTATCAAGTAAATAAATAAAATCTTGTTTTAAAAAGTAAGGTTTTCATCTAAAAATAAATGCTACGGAAACATGATGCACTAAGCCACCTGAACGTGGATTCCAGCAAGCCGATGTGCCTCCCTAATTTAGTCTTTCTTCCTAGACCTCACGAGTCCTCCCAGATGTTAGCTTCGCGGCCTCCCAGCTGCGTCTCCGATGTGCGTGCGGGACATCCCCAGGGGACTTGCCCGCACTCCACAGGGAAACTTCGGGGCATGGAGACCCCCTCTGCAGTCAGAGGCTCGGCATTCCCGGACCGTCTGGGGGTCCTGAGCAACCCCCCCCCCCAGGCCAGGTGTCCGCTGCACTTCCCACGGGTTACCTGTGGGGGGTAAGGGTTTGTTCTCAGCTTTGTCTTCATCTTCGTATTTTTGGGTTTAGCTAATTTCCTAGTTTCTTGTGAGGTAGACAAGGCAGTCCTCCAGGAGTCCTGGCACTTGGACGTAGACACCTGGTCCAGGGACAACTGCAGTTCCTTGTATTCGATGTCCCTGAGAAGCAAGAGCAGGACAAGTCCTGTCCGGCGGGCTGCCGGGGCACCGCGGCTCCCCTGGGCCCACCCCTGAGCGAGGGCACTCACAGACCTCCAGCACAGCGGTTCACTGAGGTTGGGGGGGACGGGACTTAAGCAGAGGGCAGCCCCCCTTAGGAGAAAAGCCCCCCCCCGAAGGCTTGGGCGCTGCTGAGTGAGGTCAGTGTTTTCCAGCAGGAATAGCTGGGGGGGCGGGGTGCTGTTCCCTGGGACACCGTGGGCAATGAGGAGGTGTGTCAGGGCAGAAGGAAAGGGCAGAAGCACTACTTCTCAGTCGGAGTATCTGGGACTCAGCCGCTTCTCTAGTTCGCCCCCGGGGAGGCATGAGTGGGGGACCATCAAGGGTCCAGGAGCCTGGCTGCCAGCCTCGCCCATTTCCACAACCAGCGCCAGTTTCTGCCCTAAAGAGCTAACTCGGCGTGCTCGTGGTCGCTGTCGGGGGGCGTGCGGAAGCTGCCCCGAGTACGAGCCCACGCCCGGCTGCTTAGGAGGAATCATGAAGGGGCTAAAATGCTTTCCTGCCTACAGTTTTGCTAAACTCACACTCTAATTCTAAAAAAAACAAAAAAACAAAACCAAGAAACCAGGGACCTGGCAATCATTCTATGAAAGAACGGAGAACCTAAATCCTCACTGCTCCAGAGCACGCTCCAGGACCTTGTTCAGGGTGGGGCTGGGGGACTGCAAGGGTGTCAAGTTCAGGGCCAGAGCTTGGGCGCAGGTGACTTCACACGCAGTAGCCATGGTGGGTCCACCGTAATACATGGTCTCAGGGAGACCCACGTCCTGCTGTGCCTAATGGTCTTAGAAGTATTTGCAACTGAACTTGACCTTCTGGGATTCTAAAGGGGCCAAACATTCATCATCCTCTGCAACGGGCTATATCGAAAGACAGGGAAAAGATGCAAGGTATCTCCTGTCCCGTGTGGCAGGAGCACGTGAGATGACCCTGACATTTGTGGGCACAAAGAGCGTAAATTCCTATTCCTGGTCCAGGAGGTGCATCGCCTGTACGTTCTGTACAAGATGGAGGCCGAGGGCACCTGCCCCCTGCCCCCTCCCCCCCCCGACACCCTTCAGCTGGCCTCTGTGATCTGATCTTCAGCTGTGCCTGGGGCAGGGTCCCCCCACTCCCCAGCGCCTGGCTGTCCGTGCTGAATACAGAAATATTTTGGACCTTCCCAAACGAACAGATTGTTCAAATAAAAACAAAACAAGAGACAAATGAACAGTTTCGGAAAGAGAGAGAGAGAGAGAGGGAGGGAGAGATGGTGCTTGTGGGAGCGGGCTGATGAGGGACGGGAGGAGAGAGCAAGAAACAAAGACGGCTGACTTACGTGAGGACATAATTGACACTCACGATGCAGTGCGGCCGGGACGAGCGGCTGTTGTGCACGACGGTGGCGTGGCTCTGCACCCACACCCAGCCGCCCAGCTTGGACAGCAGCCGGTAGTACTTGGTGGTGACCTGGCCCTTCACCAGCACTGCAAGCACAAGGTGACACGCATCCCGACGGACAATTAGCAGGGCCCTGCGTCGGGGACACCGCCCCCGTGGATAACCTACGGCCCCAGTTCTGGACCTTTTTGGGGTCAAGGACGCTTCTGAGAACTGGACAAAGGAATGGGCTTTCTCCACAGGAAGGTGCACACTTGCACACACGCACACACATGCATGCACACGCACACACACACACGCACACATGCACACAGGCACAATTTTTGCCTACGGTTTCGAGGGGTCTGAGGAGCACTCCCTCCCCTCCCCTGTCAAATGTAATAGTCACTGATTTCATCGGGAAAAACAATTAGTCCCCGTACAACATTTACACCTGGCAGAGTGATAAAATTGGTTCTGCTTTTCAGTTTCCCAAATGCCACGATTATATTATAATCCCCCAAACCCTTAATCCCCAAAACCCTTAATAGGCACCAGGGGGAGGGGTGATGTAGTTATTTAAACAAAATAGTAAGTACATTCAACCAAGTGTCAAATTGTTGTTGGTATTTGTTATTCTCCAGAACACGCGGATATTCACAGTGAGACTGCTATTCTGTTGCCTTTTATATTTTCTTCCCATCAGCCCCACATTTCCTCAGGCCTGTTAATTTCCTATGTTGCATATGTAGGAAAGAACTGTGCTTGGCTAGTTTCTGAACCCTGGGCCTATGGGACCATCTTCTATGCATGGGTGCAAACTCCAGACTGCTAAGCTACACTCACTTCCAAAGCTTCTGTACTCATCTCCCTCAGGGCCTGGAGAGCACAGGCTGAAGGGGAAGGAAAGTGCCAGAAGCTTTGGGTGGGCAGTGGAGAGTAGAAATTCCGTTTGTCTTCCCCAAGGAGGAGGAGGCACAAATCTAAAATGCATCCCTTGATGCCCAGGTCATGGCTCTAGGGCATTCCTGCTTCTCAAAGCAGGGCTGTCCCCAGGGCCCTAACTAGCAGCCACCTGAACAGGGGTTGGGAGAGGTGGCCAAATTCTGTGCCTGCACTAGTTGGCACTGAAGGAACCCCCTGGGGGCTCACAGACACAGAAATTTAGCTCCCATCTTATGCCACTAGGCAGAGCCTCCTCACTATCTGCCCCAACCCTCCTGGGGTTCTCCACTGCCTTTTGTGGCTTCTTTTCATATTAAGGGTGCCTCTTTTTCATCCACAATAACACCTGCAGTATTCTAGTGCAGAAGAAAAATTACTGCAGATATGATAGTCAAAGAGCTACAAGCCCTTAATATATAAAGAGTTCACACAGATCAATGAAAACATTAAGACCCTAAAAGTAATACGAGAAAAGGACCCGAAAAAACAATTCACCAAAAAATAAATATAAATGTTAAACAAATGTTCAATGTATTTGCTTAATTCAAAGCTAGATACCATTCATTAAATCAGCAGACATTTAAAAAGAAACAAATACTGTTATGGTTCCATTTATGTGAAATGTCCAGAATAGGTCTCTATAGAGACCAAAAGCAGATTAGTGGTTGACGGGAGCTAGGGGATGAGGAGCAACAGGAGTGACTGCTGATGGGGACCAGGGTTCTTCTCGGCATGAAGAAAATGTTCTGGAACTCAGTAAAGGTAACGGTTGCATGACATGGTAAATATACCGAAAACTTCTGAAAATGGCTAAAATGGTGAGTTTTATGCTATGTGGATTTTATCTCAAAGAAAATAATGAAATGACAACAGGCGTGTCAGCTAACGTGTGGTGGGAGGCATTGTCATGTGTTGATAAAAGCATGGATTTGTACGGTCCTTCTGGGAAGCAGTCTGACGGCTTAGATCCATCGATACACTGACTTCACTTCCAATAATTGATCCTGTTATAAGCAGTCCTGCTTATAATTCTGGGGGGAAAAGGAGGGAGAGATCTGACTGCCCAAGAATTAAGGAAGATGGTAAATAAATTTTGGAGTACTATGCAGCTATTGGAATACTGATTAATGCGAATTTGTAATATTATGGGGAATGTGTATGATATAATGATAAGTGAAAAAAAGACACATTCAAGACCACAGAAATATAAAGATTGTATGAGACTGCTGTGAGCAATTACATGCCAACAAATCGAACAACTTAGAAGAAATGGATAATTTGCTAAAAACATACAATCTATGAAGACTGAATGATAAAGAAACAGAAATTCTAAACAGGACTGATTACTAGTAAGGAGACTGAATCAGTGATCCAAACCTCCCAACAAACAAAAGTGCAGGACAAGATGGCTTCACTGGTGAATTCACCAAATGCTTAAAGAAGAATTAATACCAATCCTTTTCAAACTCTTTGGAAAATCAGTGGAGGAGGGAACACTTCCAAACACATTTATGAAGCCAGCATGTCCCTGATACCAAAGGCAGACAAGGATATCACAAAAAAAGGAGAAATTACAGGCCAATATCTCTGATGAACATAGATGCAAAAATCCTCAACAAAATATTAACAAACTGAATTCAACAATACTTTAAAAGGATCACACACCAAGATCAAATGGGATTTACTTCCAGGATGCAAGGATGGTTCAATATCTGCAAATCAATCAATAGGATATATCACAATAACAAGGCGAAGGATAAAAATAGATCCAGAAAAAGCATTTGACAAAATTCAACACCCATTTATGATTAAAAAAAACCCTCTCAGCATAGTGGGGATATAAATGCCCACTGTACATAATAAAGGCCATTTATGACAAGTTCACAGCTAACACGACACTCAGCAGGGGAAAGCTGAAAGCTTTTCCTCTCAGATCAGGAACAAGGATGCCCACTCTCACCACTTTTATTCAACAGAATCAGAAGGGCTAGCCAGAGCACTTCAGTAAGAAAGAGAAGGAATAAAAGGCAACCCCAACTGAAAAGGAAGAAGTAAAATTGTCAATATTTGCAGATGACACATTATATACAGAAAACCCTAAAGACTCCATCAAAAAACTCTTAGAACTAATAAATGAATCGAGTAAAGTTGCAGGATATAAAATCAATATACAAAAATCTGTTGAGTTTCTATACATTAATAATGAACTATTAGAGAAATTGAGAAAAAAATCCCATTTACAAATTACATCAAAAAGAATAAAATACCTAGGAATAAACTTAACTGAGGAGGTAAAAGACCCTAAAAACTACAGACATTAATGAAAGAAACCGAAGGGGACAGAAATTAATGCAAAGATATCCCATGTTTATGGAGTGGAAGAATTCATATAAAACGTCCATACTACCCAGAACAATCTACAGACTTCATGCAATCCCTATCAAAATTCTAGTCTCATCCTTCGAAAAAACAGAAAACAATCCTAAAATCTGTTTGGAACCCCCCCAAAATTCCTTAAAAGATGAAAAGCAAAAATAAAAAGTGGTATTACATTGCAATAAAAAGCTTCTGCACAGCAAAGGAAACCATCAACAACATGAAAAGACAACCTACCGAATGGGAGAAAATATTTGCAAATCATATATCTGATAAGGGGTCAATATCCAAAATATACAAAGAACTCATACAACTCAGTAGCAAAAAGAGATAAATAAAACAGCCCAACTAAAAAATGGGCAGAGGGTCTGAATTGACATTTTCCCAGAGAAGACATACAGGTGGGCAACAGGTACATGAGAAAGTTCATAACATCACTAATCATCAGGGAAATGCTGATCAGAATCACATGTGATACCACCTCACACCTGTTAGAATGACTACTATCAAAAAGACAAGATATGACAAGTGTGGGCAAGGATGTAGGGAAAAGGGAACCCCTTGTGCCCTATGAGTAGGAATGTAAATTGGTGCAGCCTCTATGGAAAACACTAAGGAGGTTCCTCAGAAAATTTAAGACAGAACTACCATATGATCCAGAAATTCCACTTCTGGGTAATTTCTCTGAAGGAAACGAAAACACTAACTCAAAAAGATATCTGTGCCCACAAGTTCATTGCAACATTATTTGCAAAAGACAAAATATGAAAGCACCCTAAGTGTCCATCCGTGGATGGATGGATAAAGAAATTGTGGTGTATGTATGTACACACAGAGAGGAATTCTGTTCCGCCATAAAAAAAAAAAAAAGAAGGAAATCCTGCCATTCAGAACATGGGTGGACCTGGAGGGCATTATGCTCAATGAGATAAATCAAAGACAAATACCATGTCACCTCACTTACATGTGCAATCTAAAAAAAAAAAAAAATAGGTCATCTAAGAGAACAGATTGGGGGTTGCCAAAGGTGAGGGGCAGCAGGCAGGTGAAATGGGTGAAAGGAGTCAAGAGGTACAAACTTCCAGTTATGAGTATTTATTTCAGTGTTGGAGGGGCGCCTGGGTGGCTCAGTCAGTTAAGCATCTGCCTTCATCTCCGGTCAAGATCTCAGGGGCCAGGGGTCGAGCCCTGAGTCGGACTCTGTGCTCAGGAGGGAGTCTGCTTCTCCCTCTGCCCCTCCCCCGCTCATGCTCTTGCTCTCTCTCTCTCAAATAGATAAAATCTCTTAAAAAAATAAGTAAATGAGTCTGGAGATGTACTGTCCAGCATGGGGACTTCAGTTAATAACATTGTATTATATACGCAAAGTTGTTAAGGGAGTAGATCTTAAAAGCTCTCAAGACAAGAAAAAAAATTGAAACATATATTGTAATGGATGTTAACTAGACTCATTGTGGTCATGCAGCAATACATACAAATGTCAAATCATTGTGTCGTACGCCTGAAATGAATGTTACCTGTCAATTGTGTCTCATGAAAAAAAGAGACAAGATTCAGAAGGGCGTAGAGTACAGGTAGGAAAAATTACGCACACACGCACACACCCATATACACCCCGGCTAACTGTGTGATCTCGGACAAGTTACTTCCTGTGGCTCAGTTTCCCCATTTAGAACAAGAGGATACTCATACTCCCTACCTCACCCGGCTTCGGGGAGGATAGATAATCTGTGTGAAGCTTTAGAACAGTGGGGAGACACCCAGCAAGGACCTGATACATATTAACTCTCATTATCTGTCAAATTACAAGTAAGTTTCATTTTCTTCTCAGCTTTTCTTGACTTTCTACATTTCCAACAATAAGGAGTGCTTGTTAATAAAAGCGAACAATTCTTTTCCCCACGGCTAAGTCATTTGTGTGGGGGCGGGAAGTGGAAATGCAGCATGCGTCAGGCCCCAGGCCCCTTACTTAGCCGCGGGACCGCCATCCCAGCCAGATGAGGGGCAGGGCTCCCTGGGACAGGGCAGACACGAGCTCTCTTTTTCCCAGGCTTGGCACGTGCACCTGCATGGGCTCCTTTGGCAGGAGCGAGATTCCATTCCAAAGAGTACAGACAGAGGTCTTTATAATGCTTCTCCTCTCGGGGTTTGCTTTTTTAACAGCAAAATCCACGGTGTCTATTTCCAGCTCAGGTTTGCATGCATGGCCTCATTCCACCCCACCCTACCCTCAACTGTGGGAGGCAGGCATCCCTGGGAAAGTGGGGCCAACAAATCTTGAGCACCAGCTGGGCCACAGGCTTGGTGTCCTGACTCCCTTTTCTCAGAGTGAGGGAGGAGGAGGCTTCAGCCTCCAGAAGGTTCTCTGTAGCTACATGTGAAAGGAGAGGTGGGGGCGCCTGGGTGGCTCAGTGGGTTAAAGCCTTTGCCTTCGGCTCAGGTCATGGTCTCAGGGTCCTGGGATCGAGTCTCGCCTTGGGGTCTCTGCTCCGCAGGGAGACTGCTTCCTCCTCTCTCTCTGCCTGTCTCTCAGCCTTCTTGTGATCTCTCTCTCTCTCTGTCAAATAAATAAATAAAATCTTAAAAAAAAAAAAAGGGAGAGGTAGAGGGAAGGTTAAGGGAGACTCAACCAATTTGCTTTTGGCCCCAAAAGAGATGCATAAGATCCAACAAGGTCCCACATGTGGATTTCCCAAGCGGCCATTCCTTCTTCAACAGAAATGCTTATGAAGTTCCTCAACTTTGAAATCTGTTCCTAGTGGTATCCGTACCGCCCCAGCAATAAGACCACATGCTTCTCCTTTTTCCTATCTTGTACTTTGTACTTTCCTTCCTTCTTTTTCTTTTCTTTTTTTTTCCTTTGAAAGAGAGCGAGCATGCATGTGTGGCGGGGAGGGGCAGAGGGAAAAGGAGAGAGAACCCCAAGCAGACTCCATGCTGAGCACAGAGCCCAATGTGGGGCTCAGTCCCACGACCCTGAGATCAGGACCTGGGCTGAAATCAAGAGTCGGACGCTTAACCAACTGAGCCACCCAGGCACCCCCACACTTCCCTTATTTCTTACCACATTCCTGAAGCCTATCCGTAATCATCTAAGCCCGATACAATAAAGCCAATTTATCCCAAATATTTTATATTAGGATTCCAATGGCAGGAGTTGCAGAGATTTTATTTCTGACCCTCCCTGCCTCTACTATGATGGGGCTTAGAAACGGAGACCAAACAAACATAGACACAGAATTTTTTTTCTTCTCTATGACCCGTGGTGATAGTCCGCATATCAATCCAAGTTGAAATCCTAGACGCTTAGTCACAACATTCCTTGGTTTGCTCTAGCTCCCCCTCCAGTCTGTCATTCTTAATTGGCTGCCCGAAATGATCCCGGGGTGGAGGGCTGTGAGGTAGGGCCGTGCCTGGAGGTGATGGACGGGGGCAAGCTGGAGAAGTCCCCTAAGCTGTAAGGTCTGGGCGCCGAGGTCTTGGCTCTGGAGTTTCCAAGCCATAGTACCCCCAACACCGCGGTCTAAGATGTTTCAGATGTGGCACATGCTGGGATGGAGGCCAGTGGTCATGGTTTTCTGAGGCCACTTTCGGGTAGAAATTCTGGTTCCGTGAATTCGCTATCCAGAAAAGTAGGTGGCCTGCCCAGTTCCTCCAGAATTCCTCTTGAAGGTACAACTGGGGCTATCAGCCTCTGGGAGGAAGGTAAACCTTGGCCTGGAGCACAATTTCTATTTCAGTTTTGAATTTTAAGAGCTGAAAAGGACACCAGAAGTGCCTGTCTTGATTGAATAGTGTTCCCCCAAAAGATACGTTCCACCTCCTGACCCCTGGAACCTATGAATGTGACCATATTTGCGGAAAAAATTACATCTCTGCAGATGTAATTAAGGATCTCAAGACGACATCGTCCTGGAATAGGGTGGGCCCTACCTCGAAACAAATGTCCCTCTAGGAGACAGGAACGGAGGAGACACACACGGAGGTTAGCCCAGACCAGAGGGATGGGTCCCCAGCCGAGGAGGGCCAGCCGCCGGCAGAAGCTAGAGGAGCCAGGATCTTCCCTCGGAGGCCCCGGAGGAAGCCCAGCCCTGCCCACACCTTCACGTTGGACTTCTGGTCCCCAGAACTATGTGCGACTGCATTTCCATTGTGTTCGGCCCCTCAGTTTGTGGTATTTTGTTAGGGCAGCCCCAGGAAACAAAACCACCCTCATGGGAAAACTGGCGAGTTCGATCCCCGTGCTCCTCCTGCTTCGATCCCCTCTGCCGGCTCAGCCTCGGGGGCGTATAGTCGACGAGACCCAAGAAAATCCCCGTGCTCCTCGAGGGAGCGTGCCTGTTCCCCACACGATGCCCTGCTCTACGCTGAGGGTCGGATGGGTAGGACGATATGGAAGCACCTTCAGGAAGAATGTCCCCAAGGGCCACACTGTGGCACCGACCACAGAAGATGGGCTGAGCCTCACCCATCTGGCACCCCAAAGGTACAGTCTATACCCCTAGATGCCCAAAACTGCTTCCAGGGATCAGGACCATGTATGGATCATGCTGTGCTTTCTAGGATTATTTACTGCTCCATCGCTCCATTGCTCATGGTTCCCACTTAACGTGCAGGCTTCCCCACACCTTCACCTGTAAGACAAAGACTCCTCTACCTCCAGACTCTGCTTGGAGGATAGTATCTAAAAGTGGATCTGAGTATGAATTCAATGTGGTCAT
This sequence comes from Ailurus styani, assembly GCA_002007465.1. Lineage (NCBI taxonomy): Eukaryota > Metazoa > Chordata > Mammalia > Carnivora > Ailuridae > Ailurus > Ailurus styani. The sequence goes on along the minus strand of LNAC01000045.1, from coordinate 5,253,367 downwards.
CCATTTCCAGTCTGGAGGCAGCAAGGCCAGCAGCAGAGGCTACTGTTGCTTGAAATGGAATCATCAGAGTAGATTAGAAACTCCTTTCAAAGGGGAACCCTCCTACACTGTTGGTGGGAATGCAAGCTGGTGCAGCCACTCTGGAAAACAGTGTGGAGGTTCCTCAAAAAGTTGAAAATAGAGCTACCCTATGACTCAGCAATTGCACTACTGGGTATTTACCCTAAAGATGCAAAGGTAGTGATCCTCAGGGGAACATGCACCCAAATGTTTGTAGCAGCAATGTCCACAATAGCCAAACTATGGAAAGAACCCAGATGTCCTTCAACAGATGAATGGATAAAGAAGATGTGGTATATATATACAATGGAATACTATGCAGCTATAAAAAGAAACGAAATCTTGCCATTTGCAACGACGTGGATGGAACTAGAGGGTATTATGCTGAGCGAAATAAGTCAATCAGAGAAAGACAATTATCATATGATCTCTCTGATATGAGGAACTTGAGGGNGGGGGGGAGGGAGGGTAAAGTAATGAAACAAGATGGGATTGGGAAGGAGATAAACCATAAGAGACTCCTAATCTCACAAAACAAACTGAGGGTTACTGGGGGGTGGGAGGGTAGGGATAGGGTAGATGGGTTATGGACATTGGGGAGGGTTTGTGATACGGTGGATGCTGTGAAAGGTGTAAGCCTGATGATTCACAAAACTGTACCCCTGGGGCAAATAAAAAGAAAGAAAGAAAGAAAGAAAGAAAGAAAGAAAGAAAGAAAGAAAGAAAGAAAGAAAGAAAGAAAGAAAGAAACTCCTTTCAAGTTTATCTTTCTTTTGAAGACCTCTGTCGCCTGTTCCACAGAGTTTATGCAAACTGGTGTACCATGTACCACATAAGCTCATGGATGGGTTCAGTTGGGGGCCCAGTGCTGTTGTTACTCAGGGTACCTTTAGATGGTCATGTGTTAGCCGCAGGCTCTACCACTCCCTACTGCCCCACAGTTGCCCATTCATACATGTCACATGCCTGGCCCCATAAACATTTGGTTTGTGCCCCATTTAAGGTATGTTCTCTATGGGTGTCTGCCAGCTGTCCTATCATTTTGTTATAACAGGAAATGCTTGAAATCTGTAGACCACCACACATTCAGGGTTTGAAGCCTTTCTGTGATATTGAGATGTCTTGACAGTTGGACATGGCCTGTGTTCTCTGTGCTCTGGGCCCACTCTGGAGAGGGGCCTAACTAGAGAGCTAGGTGACATTCTCCGACCATCTTGGACAAACAGCCTTGTGGACATCCTAGTTCTTCTGAACGGCTGTGTCCACGAGAAATCTGTGCAGTGTCCCTCAACAGAAATCATCATGTTCACTGATGCCAGTCCCTTCCCAAGCTGTGTGTTAGCCTGAGGTCACATGACTGTCAGGCCTGCACCAGGGCCCACACTCAGCAGAGCCACCCAGGGATGGTGGGCAGGGAAAGGCTGGGGGGTGTCAAATACATTCCCTAGAGGATCTGGGTTCGTTGGTCCTTACAGAAGCTTCTAGGGAAAGCCCTGGCCCAGTCTGACCGGCAGGGAAGGCCCAGGTCCACAGCAACACAGAGGCCGAGGTGCCAGGGCCATGCCAGCTCCGTCTTGCTGACCTCTGGAAGCCCATGCTCTGCTTCTCCTCAGGAATCTGACTTTCTGGAAGGTGCTGAATTCTCTTTCTTTAGGGGCCGTGCTTTCTTTGGACCCTGTGGATCCCTGCTCTGGGTTAAGATAATATTTTGAACAATGTGTGAAAACCATTTGGCTGACCGTGGTCCTCCAGAGCCACCACTGCCTTATGTCCAAGCCCGCTGCTGGTGGAGCCCTTCACCCCCATCTCCAGGGATTCCTGGGTTTTGGACGCCAGTGTGGAGAAAATCTGGCCTTGGAAAATCGGACAGTGACCTGCTGGCAGAAGTTCCCCGTGCTCAGCGACCTCATCAACTACGAAGTCGGATACATCTGTGTGTCTCCCTAGAAGAGGAGGCCAGCCCCCCTCCCCCAGGGCTTGGAGTCCTGAGGGTCACCACAGTCCTGGCCACCTCCAGCCGCCTTCCGTTGTGAGGGACGGAAAGGAAGTGGCAGAGGCCGCCCTGCGTGCCTGGGCCTCTGTGCCGATCCAGGATCTGGGTGGGGCAGGAGGCTGGGGCCCGGCCCCGGAGCCCTGCCGTCACTTACTGAAGCACCAAAGGACAGGACTGAAGAGTCACATTTCCAAATGACGAATCCTGTTCTCTCCTGTCCCCCTGAAGCCGGCCTATCCAGCTGGGCCCAATACTTGGGGAAGGACACAGAGCTCTGAGAGAAGTCCCTGTCATGGGCTGAACTGTGTTCTACCCAAATTCGTATGTTGAAGGCCCGTCCCACAGTACCTCAGGATGTCACTGTATTTGGAGATAGGATCTTTAAAGGAGTAATAGAAATAAAATGAAGTAATGGGGGGGACCCTAATCTAGTATGGCCGGTATCCTTATAATAAAAAGGGATGAGGACACAGATACACACAGAGAGACGATCACGTGAGGTGACAGGAACAAGACACCCATCTACAAGACAAGGACAGAGGCCTTCGGAGAACCCAGCCCTGCCGACATGTTGATCTCCAATTCAAGCTTCCAGAACTGTGAGAAAATGCATTTCTGTTGTTTAAGCCCCTCAGCCTGTGGTGTTTTGTAATGGCAGCCCAAGCAGACCAATGTAGTCCCCGTAAGCATGAGGTAAAAGCGTTGTCCAGAAACAAGAACTTAGGGTCTTGGGTAGGGCTGGAAGGAGCTGGACACATCCTCCTGGATGAGGGGGACAGCAGATGACACCATGCAAGGAGTGAAACCAGAACTGGAAAGAGTCGGGTGCAGCTTAGCTTCCCCCAGCTCCCACGGGGCAGGAGTCTGGGTATGGACAACACTCAAACTAACCAACTGGGACCCTGGGCCGTGGGGGCGACGGGGACTCAGAGAGAGGTGACCAATGCCTGCAAAGACAAGATGACCACCTGGGCTGGGAGGTGAGCAGCAGCGTGTGGAAGGAGGGCTGGATGAAGAACACCTTCACGAAGCCTGGAGACCAACGAGGCGGGGGAAGCTGAGGAGACACAGCCCTTTGGACCTTTGTTCTGATGGATGCCTCCTCATATCCCTCACCAGGAAGTGCACCCAGCAACTTCCAACAGCCTCATTTCCCTCCTGAGGCCTTTCTCTGGCAGAGCCCACGCTGACAGATGTGGGGGAGCAGGGGGATCAACAGCCCAGAGAGTGGCCGTCGGCCGATGACTGGCAGGAGTAGGAATATAAATACCTCAGCTCACCCCCCTCGGCGCCATGACCAAGTCCCAGTCAGACAAGCCCCTCTTAAGACTCCTTCTCCTCCATGACTTATTTCTCTCTCCCCTAACCGTGTTTTAGTCACTGTCCAAATAAACTACTGTACCTGAACTCTAGGCTCAGGGTCAGCTCCTGGAGTTGGCCCCTCCGGCCCCAGTTCTGTGTGTGGGAAGGAGACTAGAGCCTCAGCTACTTCACAACACAGAGATTTCAAACCTGCCCAAGCTCCACATCAGTAAAGACCTGGCTTCCAAAATCCATGCTCTGTGTGTTGAGTATGTCCCCTTTCTTCATCTGAGAGTCTGAGAGTCTTGGAGGGGAAACTAATGGCTTTCCTGAGGGGGGTGTCCAAAGATGGTTCCCATCCTGGAGCCAAGGTGAGCTCTGGAAGACGAATGCCCGCCCTTATTTGTGGTAAGAGCCTCTGCTGTTTCTCGCGGTCAAAGCTCCTCCAGTTTATCTGGGGAAGAGCTGGAAGAGCTGGCAGAGGGGAGTCTGGGACAGACATGGGGCTCGTGGCGGATCCCCAGGCCATGCCCCATCTCCCCGCAGCCTGGCTGGGGTCTGCTCTCTGCCTCCTGTCCCGTCAGGAAGGTCACTGCACAGTAGTGATCATTATCAGTATTGCTATTTTTAATTTTCTTTGATGTACCAATTCTAGCCCATTTGGAGAAAATAAAAAACCACCGTGTTCCCTCTGGTTTCTAATTGCTTCCAGCTTTTCCTTGTGCCTCCCGGAAGCCTGGGTACGCCTTCCCTTTCAGGGCTCCCTGGGATAACCGAGATGTCTAGAAATACCAAATCCCAAGCGAGATAAGGGGAATTTGTCATGCAAACTGCAGAGGACCTCTCCACTCAAGTCCCTTCACAAGCCGGGTGAGCTTGGGAAGACGGGGGTTCCTGACGGAGCAAAGACAGGCCCAGGTCTCCACGTCTAAGAGCCATCTTGTGGCAGAAGCTGCTCAAGGCTTGAGAGCCAAACAGGCCCGGACTCCAGTCCTGTCTGACTCCCCCCATAGGTCTCCACTCCTGGGGCTCACCTGCTTATCTGGGAAATGGGCACAAGGGCCACCCAGCTCCCCACACTGACGAAAGGTCAGAATGTATACATGAAAAGCATCCAGTCTGGGTCGGGGTCACAAATCTCGTGCTGATCATCACTGTGGCTTTTATTACATTTCCAGAGGACATATTTGTATTTATTTCCCCTGGAAAAAAAAAATCCCTGCTCTCCTCTGTCAGCCACACAGCACAAGAGATAAGAAATGAGATTTAAGGGACACCTGGGTGGCTCAGTTGGTTACGTGTCTGCCTTCAGCTCAGGTCATGATCTCAGGGTCCTGGGATCAAGCCCTGCATCAGGCTCCCTGCTCAGCGGGAGTCTGCTTCTCTCTCTGTCTGTGCTCCGCCTGCTTGTGCACTCCCTCTCTCTCTCTCTGACAAATAAATAAAATCTTTTTAAAAAAAAAGAAATGAGATTTAAAATGAAGACTTTTAATTCAAAAGTTTTCATTCTCTGGGCTTAAAGGCCAAATGCCCTCCAGCGCAGCCCCACTTTAAGGAGCAACTCTTCCTGCAGGTAATTGGGGGAATATCAGGGCTTGCTGGATATCAGGGGTCCTGATGAGCTCCTGCCTCCTCGGAAGGGGCTGGGGACCCGTCAGAGCAGCGATCTGCCTTCTCCACTGACCGTGGTAGCGGCCGGGAACATGCCTCCTGGGGACCCCTGCAGGTGATGTGGAGGTGTGAACCCTCACGCCTGTCCTCCCTTCTAGATTGTTCCGCCGTGATGTTGCTGCTCCACACCCTCAAAACAGACGCCTCTTCATCTCCCGACCGCTCTCGTGACTCTAGAGCACACACTGTCGGGTCACCCCCTGCCCGGCAATCTCCCCGATAACTCATTCTGTAATTGACACTCCCTACCCCACTTTCCAGCCCCCGTAGGAGCGAGGCTGACCTACAGATCCATCCAAACAGTAGGCAGTTGCTTCCTGACCAAGCTGTTTTCAAGAATGACAGGGATGTTTGTATCACGATTTGGTTATTGAAATGCAAGAAATATAAAGGCAGCTCACAACTCTGAGTCTGTCCCTGTGCAGTGACCCTTCCTCGCTGTTGTCAATCCAAAGGGAGTAGGAAGAAGCTGTCTGAGTCTGCCCAGTGACACCCTAGTGACCGCCGTGCCCACTGAGTTCCAGTCGGCGCTGACTGGGCAGGCAGACAGTGTGGCCAGACCGAGCAGTCCTGGGACCTGCCGTCCACCCTCAGCCCGACACCAGCAACTTGTCCTCGAACGCATCCTCGTCGACACAAAGCAAAGCAAGAATGGGGGCAGAAGAAGATCCAGCTCTTCCAACCATCTGCACTCCCTCACAAAGCATCCCAGAGCCGGCCACTGGCATGGGGGGGCTGGACCGTGAGAGGATGAGGGATCCCGCTCCGTGCCAATTCTTTGCAGCCTCAAGTTGGATTCCAGAAGAAAAGTGTCACTTTTTTAAATATTTCAGTGACTCGAGCCCCATCCCCTCGCCATCCAGATGTTCACCCAACTGTCTGCATTGGCAAACTGAATACTGATTATTCCCTCTTTCCAGGCTGACTTCTCCCATCCTGGGCTCCTGTGGTCTCCCCTGAGCTTGCCAGCCAGGCGGTGGACGGCGGTCAGAGGCCGGCTGCTGCCTGGTTCAGCTCCAGGCTCTGCCAGCCTCTCACTGTGTGACCCCAGCCAAGTGGCGTAACCCCTCTGAACCTCAGCTCCTCTACAGTAGTAAAAGGAGGTTGTGGACATGAGACGCTCCCTCACCGGGTTGGCAACATATTTAATCACTTAAACCAGTGCCCCACAGTGATAAGGGCTCTGTACATGTTGGTTCTTTTGCTGGTTGCCCTCACTTGCAACTGGTGTCCAGATGTCATAGAGAAATGGAGGTTCTAAATCCACCATCTCCAGTGCAGCAGCTTCCGTACCATCCCACCCCCACCAGAGTTTCGCCGGAAGGTGAGCTTGGATGTTTCAGAACAGACTAGTAGCTGTGCTTAACCAAGGGGTGGATGGAGTGCGCAGGAGCTTTAAAGTTCCCGTGTGCACAGCAGATGGCCCTTGTACCCGACAAGGGCCACCCTCCTGCTCCAGGCTCTCCCCCTCCCCACGGCGAGGCCCGCCCGCAGCCCGGTGGCGGCGCAGGGGAGCGGTACTCACGGAGGTGGTGTGCGTAGCGGAGGTGGAAGACGTCACAGCCGTGCACGTGATGGTACAGGGTCTTCTCGATCAGGTCCTGCGGCTCGTACCCTGTCAGCTCCGTCACCCTGGGGGGAGGGGACAGTGGCTCCGTGGGTTCCCCTGCTCTGCAGATCGCCTTTCCTTTAAGCTAATTTTGGCTTTGCCAACTAATCAAGTGCTAAAAGGCTCAGGGCGGGTTGCTGTTGGTTTTGGAAACCGAGAATAATCTTTTTTACAAGAAGACAGTCTTTGAAGTCTAGCCCGTTGCAGGATGTAGCACTTTTTCGTGAGCGGGAATGCTCTTCTGAAACTACCGGCTGGAAGAACATTTGGGGTGGCTTAACATATTTTCCTTTTTCGGGGTGAAGCACCTCTGGGGGCGCTTATGTGTGAACTTTGATGCTGATAGTGGGAGAAAGACCCACTTTCCAGGGGCCTTTGGGTGACAATCCAATGGGAACCTTTGTTTTTTTATTGTGGGAAAATAGGCATAGCAGAAAAACTGTGCCACTGTAACCATTTTAAAGTGTACATTTAGTGCAATAACTATAACCACAACGTTGTGGAACCAGCACCCTTTCCATCTCCAGAACTCCCCACTGCCCCGACCCGGGTAACCTTCACTCTCCCTCTGTCGCTATGAATCTGTCTACTCTAGATATCTCAGGAGCGGGGTGCCTGGGTGGCTCAGTTGGTTAAGCATCTGCCTTCGGCTTGGGTCACGATCCCAGGGTCCTGGGATGGAGTCCCCACATTGGGCTCCTTGCTCAGCGGGGAGCCTGCTTCTCCCTCTGCCTCTGCCTGCCACTCCCCCTGCTTGCGTGATCACTCTCTCTCTCTGACAAATAAATAAATAAAAATTTTAAAAAGTAGATATCTCAGAGGGGGGAAATATTTGGCATATGTCCTTTGTGTCTGGCTTCTCTCACTGGGCACCATGTTTTCAAGGTTTGCCCGTGTGATAGGAAGTCGTTCGTTTTCATGGCTGGGTAACGTTCTACTGCGTGTAGAGATCACGTGAGGTCTGTCCCTTCAGCACCGCCGGCTGCCTGGGTGGTTTCCACATCGGGGCTACTGGGCGTGTGAGCCCCGACGTCTCGCACTGGACGTGGTGGTCTCAGGACGCTCTGGTTGGGCAGTGGCTTATTCAGACTCGCTGGACCCAATGACCCCTCCTATGGGTGGAGGATGGTCGTGAAGCCCCCAGAAAAGACTAGAACAGCCCCCACAAATATCGTGGCTGCAAGGCAAACCTTCAGTCTGCTGGCAAAGGGGCAGCATGTTCCCGGGGCTTTCCTGCCGTTATCACCTCTCTGTTCTCATCAAGCCCCAGGCATGTGGATTCTCATCAAGAGCCCCCATGTCACTCTTTGAAGAAAAGTGACTCTCGACATCCAAGACCACATCATCACTGGCCTTCGGGTCACTCCGACCGGAGGTGAAAATGGCAGGCGGCAACGGTGTCCTTTCCCAGGCCCTGGGTGCCGCGCCCTCGGAGGAGGTGGCCCGAACGTCTTGGTGACAGATACTCAAGAACAGATGAAAGAGGACAAGAAGGATTCTAAGGGAAGGGAGGCGGTTCTGGGGGGGCAGAGATGGGGCCTGAGGACGGGCCGGGACTGGGGGTCCTGCTGGCTTGGATCTGAAACGTTGGCTGGAAATGAAACGGGGAAACTTGACCTCACTTTCATTCTGTAACCTGCTCCCCTTTCTGTTGAGTTCTGCGCGGGCTTTGGGTCGTAAATCTCCGGGAGCCTCATATTTCCCTGGAATCGCTCACTATTTGGTGTACACATTTCCATGGTGTCGCTTCAAGGCGGGAAGGAGATGGGGCTGAAGGTAAGAGGGAAAGGGAACTTGCCACAGCCTTTTGGGGCTCGGGGGACTTGTCTAAGGGCCACCTAGAACTTCAGGCCCCACTGGAGTCGAACTGTGTGGCAGGAAAGCTGAGACGTGGCTTCCCCCCAGAAAGAAAACCAGGCATGTCTACAGTGTGGGGATGAAAGAGGCTTCCCAGACCCTTTGGAAGTAAAGTCACAGAACAACGGCCCCGAACGTGTAAATGAATCAGAAACACATGTATTAAGTTTCTCATCAAAGTACACGCTGGTTTTAAAAATTAAAGGGAAAGAGAAGGGTCTGGCAGCATGCCCTCCTGGTTTTTTCCAAACCTCCAGTGTCTGAAGACCTGTCAGAGGGATTTGCCAAACCCCAAACATGGCTGGGTTCACCCATCCTTAGCTAAAGCACCAGCTACAGTTTCAAAGTGAAATACCACAAAACCCCTATGAACCAAATTTCAGGTTACGCTGAGTTCAGTTGTGTCTGGGATTACACTGGGTGGGGGGGCCAAGCGGCCACCCCCAGGTCCACCCCCCAGGCCCCTGTGACTCCAGGGCTGCTGGGCTTCAAGCCAAGCCCACGAGGTGGCCTCTGGGGTTTGGATGTAGGAGCTGACATCTCCCCCCACCCTGGGTCATTCTGCTGACCTCTGGGTCCTGCGCCAGCCCCTCTGTCCCCCAGCCCAGAGGCCTCTCAGAGACCAAGTTGCGACCGACTGGAGACCAGAGTGAGTGTGAAGAATTCTCCAGCTTGTCTCTGACCCTCTTACACATCTCTTAGATGACTGGAGTTCAGAAGCTTTGCTAGAAGCTTCCTGGTGCTTAGCTGGGAGAAGGGCCAGGGACTTGTGCAGAAGACAGTCTTTCTTTCCTACTCACCTCAGGGGTCTGGCCCTCACCCTGAAGTGGAGGGGCGCTGGCATTCGAGAAAGCCCATGCCTAAGGCTCCCTCCCCGAGCAGTCTGGCCTCTCAGCTCACCTCAAATACCCTCTTCCGCAAAGCCCTCCATTTGTCCTTCTCCTGTCAAAGTTGTGTGCATGGAACCATTTGAGAAGACCGGAAATCTCTTCTCTGGGGAGACCTCCCTCTTTCATCTTCTAGAGAATTCCCGGAGCCTCAGAGGCTTTTCCTAGACTCCTCAAAGGAAAACTAGGAGACAGACATAACAAGGGAGAACCTCCCAAGTGTCGAAAATAATGAACGCGGACAGCTGGAACGTCTTGCAGTTTACTTTTAAAAGTGGCTCCTGAGTCCAGAAAGAAACCCTTCCCACCACCACCTGCTGTCACTTCCGCCCACCCATCTGGGGCCCCTCCTGGCAGGTGCCTGTCTTCCCTGCAGGAAACAGCATTGGTCAGCGTCTGGCCACCCAAAGGTGCCGGCCTCCCTCCCCCAAAGGGTTACGTGTACTCTGCCTGGAGCTTCTGGGAGCACAAAGGCCAAGTCTGTCATGTCAACCTTTGTCATCTCTCTGCCTTTGCAGGGTCCTGAGGTTCTGAGGCGTGCTAACGATGAGCTAGGCTAACTGGTGGCTTTTCACGCCCCTAACCAGATGTGTGTGGTTTTATCCCCTTATTGGTTAAAACAACCAATTTTATGGCACGTATATTTTACCACAGTAAAAACGGTGAAAAATATATATAAATCTGAGCAAAAAAAGAAAAAATATATATATTTACATATAGATGTATCTATCTCCTTTCTCCCAGAAAGCTTAGCCACATACACCAAAAAGCAGAAGTGGGGTCTCTGAACATCGAGTCCTCCCTGGACACCGGAGGACTCTAGGAGGCTACCACGCAGCAGCATGACTCACCTTGCAGGCCCATCAGGCTTTTTACTTTGACAAACACTTCCTGTCTGGGATCAAATTTCACCTTTCCTAACAGCCCGTGGGTGGGTAGCCGAGTGGGCAGGGCAGGGCCGACTTGTCTCCCAGATGAGAAAAGGGAAGCCGGAAGAAGCCCCACGGGCCTGAGGCCTCCAGGCTGGTGAAGCCTGTGGGCTGCCCTGGGAGACAGACCCAGCACACCCCTCCCCTGCCCCAGCACACCCCTCCCCTGTGCGGGCTGCCGCAGGCCCCCCAAACACAAATCAGTGCTTCTGCCTCGTTCACTCTCCCTTCTGTCTCGGAAAGGAGACCTTCAGACTGGCTGGCATCCTCAAGTAGGAAGGGAAAGGACAGTTGAGGGAGATGGTGCCCTCCCAGGCCAGGCCCAGACGGGGCCCCCACTGAGCCCCTGGCCACAGCTTTCCCCAGGGAAGGCCACCTGCCTGCTCACAGCCTCAGCTCTGGTGGTCGCCACAGCCCGAATGGCCTTGCACCAGCCTGTGTGGGCAGCCCCCCACCCCACAATCCACACTACTCCCCATTTTTTGTTTTTTTTTTAAGGTCCTACCTGCTTGACAGAGATACAAGACAGAATCCCGACATGGTGGGCCTTCAAAAACGGCTAACTTGTGCCCACAACACGTCTTTCCAGTTCCTACTCCAGTGAGTAAATAATATAAAATGAAGTTAATAATATAAAACAAGTAGCTAGTGCCTGGAGAAGCAGCTACACCCTGAGTCCTATGGCTGATAGTAAGTCTTTCAACTCATGACCTGGTTCCACTAAATCGCTTTCTAACTCTCATTCTTGAGAGCGAGCGAGGGTGCATGAGCAGGGGGAGCAGCAGAGGGAGAGGGAGAAGCAGGCTCCCCACTGAGCAAGGAGCCTGACTCTGGGCTCAATCCCAGGACCCCGGGATCATGACCTGAACCAAAGGCATCGGATGCTCAACCGACTGAGCCACCCAGGCGTCCCTCTAACTCACATTCTTAGTATGACTTATTCCTCATTACGTTTTGGCTGAACAGGGTAGCTTTTGGGGCAGTTTCCACCATTGGCATCTTCTGGGACTCTGCAAGAACAGCAGGTGCCAAACTCACCTGGAATCCAGGAAGATCAGCTTCAGGTCGAGGCTGGCCCTGAACATGAACATGTTACTGTGCAGCTTGATCTCTGTGATGGCACTCGGCGGCAGCGACTGGCCCACAGCCACCAGCCCCACGATCTGGTAGCACGAGTCATACAGGGACATGTCCAGCATATACTGCCTGATCTTTAAGTAGCCGCTGCAGTGGATGACCTGGGGAAAGCAGAGGGCACGGTCAGCCACCGGCAGCCCGGGGGTCAGACTGGCACCCAGTCCTCCTGGCTTGGGGCCTGCCTGCCTTCTCGAGCGTGTTGGACGGTGCCCAGCCCAGCCTCTACTGAGCGGTCGGGCCAACATGCTTCTTTCTCAGGAAACTATCATGATAAAATGTAAGGGTTGTCTTATCCAATTGACTTGGCCCAAGTAACTCCACAAGGTAAGACTCTGATACGTAATGGATTAATCCGTAATTAACTCATCATCAAGTCACTATTAGACGGCACAATGAAAGCACCACAGGAAGCTAACCGTTGGTTCCATGATGCTCACTTGGGTACCTGTAATGCTCGTCAGCTCCCAACGGGACTGGATCTGACGTCAACATGTTAACTTGACACTTACATCACTTGACAAGCTACACCATTCCAGTAAATTAATAATTCTTTCAGTAGAATCAAGAGTTTTCCTTTTAACGTACTTTTATTTTGTTTTATTTATAACTCAAGATTCTATCCCCTTGTAATAAACAATAAGCCGGAGTGGCTATTTAGAAACCTCTGATTGTTATAGCCAAAAACCACGCAGGAGAGAATGTATAGTGTTCCAAATGCCAAACAGAAACATCGGTGCAAACTTCAGCCTCAACGTTGACAGCATTTATATAAGTTAGAGTCAGTAAAATCTTGAAAAGACCCCAATCGTCATGACAGCAGTGATGAACAGCTAAAATCTTAAATTCTCTTTTCTAAAACGTTCCTCTAGGACTCCTGAATGCATTTGGTCTTTCGAGCTGCAACAAATCTTAAAATCCGTCCTGTCTGTTGTCCCATCTTACTGATGAGGAAACTGAGGACAAGGTAGGTGACCTGTTTTGCTTAAGATTAGACAGTTAATAAGCGGCAGAAATAACTCAAGACCCAAGTCTCTTGGGCACAGGACAGCGCTGGGGTCCCTCCACCCCTGGTCGAAATAGGCTTCGAGTCTAGGTCAGCAAATAAGAAATGTATTCCCAAGCTATAAAACAGAGTGAGGTAAAGTCAAAGGAAAGAGCTCAGTGTGGAGTTCAAAGGAGGGGGCTGAGGAGACGCTGAGGGGGAGGTGGCCCTTGCGGTGGGAAAGAGGGAGGGAGGGGATTCTAGAAAGAGAGGACACAGGCGGGAGAAAGAGTCACTTTGGGCTCCAGAGAGGACGCAGAAGCTTGGAAGGGGACGCTCAGCACAGACTTCCCCCTTCCTGCCCGTCCATCTGGGAGCGGCTGACTCTGGTACCGAGGCACCCCCCCACCCCTGGGCTCCTCGGGGGACCTACTCCTGGGTTCTGGAGCAAGCCAGAGCAGGGAGCCACGTCTGGCAGAGAAATGCAGCCAGGAGGGGCTCTGCCCCTTAGCCTGCGGCCTTTCTGCTGGTCTCCTCCCTTCCCTGCTGGCGTCCCTGAGGATCATAAAATGGGGCCAATAATACTCCCCTCCGACTATCAGTTAACGAGATGAGATGCTGCTGCTGAAAGCTCTTTGGCCCTCAGAACGGGTTCTATCATTAGTTAAACCCATCATAATCATCGCTGGATTGGGCCAAACATTTGAGGGTCGGAGCCCCGTTTCTGTGCTCTGAATATGCGCTGCCGACCCCACGATACGGGTTCTCAGTAAACTCGAGGGGCGGCTCCAGGGGCACGGACCCGAGCAAAGCCGAACCTGCAGGGGAGGAAGATTCTACCCTAGGCCATGTTCACTCCCAGTCTTGTGTGATGCAATCCAGACCCCGCAACATCCTCGCGGGACACACCAGCTCTCCTAGCTGCTGCCAGACCCGCGGCGAGCAGCCTCTCTAGAAAGTTCTGCCCGAGGCAGGGTGGCATGTCTGGGTCCCTGTGCTTGCTGTCTGCAGACGCTCTTGAGAAGGAAGCAACCCATAAAGCAGTGAAGACCCACCCGTGCCTCCCGCTTCCCTCCCACCGCGTGAAGCTCCTGGTACCTTGTATCCGCTGCACGTCAGGCCCGCGTTTCTTTTCGCCAACACACACTTCATCCGCAGGAAGAACGACCTCTCTATCTCGTACTCTGAAAGCAGGAGTGGGGTCAGACGGACCAACTGTCCCATGATGCTTCCCCTGATTTTGTCCCAACTACATCAATCAACCCTCAGGGCCAGACCAGGCAGCCAGAGGCCCCACCCCGAATGCCCAGCCCCTGACCCAGAGACTTCTGCCTGTGGCCGGGGCCCGGGGGGGGGGGGGGGGGGGGGGGG
>LNAC01000045.1:5216653-5237683 GCA_002007465.1 Ailurus styani | reverse complement strand
GGGGGAGGGGGGTCTGGGGGGCTCAGTTGGTTAAATGTCTGCCTTCAGCTCAGGTCATGTTCCCAGGGTCCTGGAATTGAGCCCCACATCAGGCTCCCTGCTCAGTGGGGCATCTGCTTCTCCCTCTCCCTCTGCACCCCACCCCCCGGCTCATGCTCATGCTCTCTTTCTCTCTCAAATAAATAAATAAAATCTAAAAAAAAAAAACAAAACAAAGAGTTACAGCCACAGCTACAAGGAAGCCCCCATCTCCTCTCAGAAAGAAACCAGCACAGCAGTCTCTCTCCCTGGTAAGGAAAAGACGCCCAGTGACTACGTCTGGGGCTAAGAACACGGCAGCCACAGAGCTGTATGTGCAGGTGGTTTTAAAACGGAGCATGGTCTTCCACAGTCTCTCCTTCCAGCCTTAGAACGGCCCCTCCCAGGGGGAGGCAGTTTTTCTCCTCCTGGCTACCCCCATTCTACCATGCGTGAGGTCTGCCCTTTTGCATTCTGTTCTGCGGGGGAATCCTGGCCAAGGTGGGATCCCATAGTCCACAGCCGCCAAGAGACCCCCTGAGCAACGCGCTGCTTGGTCTCGCTGGCCTGTCAGAGAGAGGGAGTTAGAGGGCCAGCGCCCCAGAACAAGGTCGTCTTCCTAGGGTGCACGGCCACTGTAACCTAGGGAGTCATTTGTGGAACGATGTGCTCCACACCCTCCCCCGAACGATCACACCACCTCATGTCCTTACACGTGCTTATGGCGGCAGGGCCCAATCCGTACGCGGTCAGTAATGGGACCATCAGGTGGAAAACCGTGTCCCCACACGGTGACAGGCCAGGGACGTGGACCTGCCTCCGACTAGACCAGGGCTTCTTAACTGATTCGTGCCATGGCACAAAACCCACAGATTCCTACCCAGAGTAATTTTTAAAAGATTTTTTAATCCACTAATTTGACAGAGAGAGTCACAGCAAGAGAGGGAACACAAGCAGGGGGAGTGGGAGAGGGAGAAGCAGGCTTCCCACCGAGCAGGGAGCCCGAGGCGGGACTCGATCCCAGGTCCCTGGGATCATGACCTGAGCCGAAGGCAGACGCTTAACGACGGAGCTACCCAGGCGCCCCTAGAATAATGTTTTTAAGCGCAGAAGATAAAAATATAGGAGATCACAAAAGGAACCAACTGTAAATATTTTTGGTAACAGTTTTTGGTAATAAAACAAGTGGCAATTTGGCTACAAATGTGCTGCTTTATTCACACATGAAGTAACAAGAGCCAGCACCGGCCTCGTAACTCCTGAAATTTCGAAGTAGCAACGAGCCTAAGTGATAAGTTAAACACCTGCGAGTTCTATAAAGAGAAATGAAAAATGTGTGCAACTCGTGTTGGCGAAGCCACTGGTAAGAGTGAGAGTAAATGGCACAGTGCCCCATAATCCATAAGCAAAGGAAATGCTATGTTCCAGCCAGACAGAATAAAGATGTAATTCTCCCCACACAGTTTCCTGACCCCCTGAGTTCTATCGGGGACCCTCTGGTTAAGAAGCCCAGGGCGAGACCTGTGTTCCTGGAATTCTAAACTGAGAGCATATCTTGATCGCTTTACTTTAAAGACCTCCCGCCAGCGCCGATCATGGTCTCTGGTACGAGAATTGGGATCAATAGTGTCTTCAAGGGACAGAGGCATAAAACCCAATCCCCACGCTGCACGTGTGCCGGGGAGGCCCAGCTGGGCAGCCCCGGTCCGGCTTTCCCCCGGCAGAGCAGGAAACAAAACCCCTGCATCACGTCGAAGAGCTTCATCTGGTTTTCATTCTGGTTTCTGTTCGTCTAGAGGAAATACCTTGGAGCAGGTGGTGGTGAAGGGGCTGGTGGGCCGCAAGGACAGCTGTCATCTCGTCGTGGTCGGAAGGGTGGATGTATTCATAGATGCTGTTGCCCGTGAGCTCCACCTGCCGCAGAGGGAAGGGGGGGGTCAGAAGTCCTCCGGGGGCTGCGAGCGGGGGGAGGGGCAGCTGTGCATCGGAAGGCACGTGGAGGGACAGAGCTCCGACCTCTGCTCACAACCCACACCTTCTCCACGTGCAGAAGCACGTGTCTTTGATCGAGCAGCGCTCTAAATGGTCTCCCACGTGGGGACGGTCCTGAGCAGGAGGAACTGGGACGGGAAGGATGGAAAGGTGTGCGGTGGAGGTGGGTGACCACCCCCCCCCAACGGCCCCGGGGTCTGGCCGTCCACCCACACTCCCATGCTGCCGGAGGGGCCTGGCCAGCCGGGACACCAGCGGCCACATCCAGGCTATGATCCCTGCGAGTGCCACGTCCTCTCCGAGGCCGAACAAGTGGGAGCCATGGGGGCTCCACTGCACTTGAGGAGAGCATGCCCTCGGACAAAGGTCTTTTTTCCATCAGCTCTGAGCTGCTCCCCTCGGGCACCGCCAGGCCTCTTTCACATTGCTGGAAACGTGTCCCTGGCCTTCTGACTCTGGCATGACTGGTCACCCAGTGGCTCCCACCCACGGGGGCGGCGGGAGGGCTGCGTGACCTGTGGGGGCTTTGGGGCCCACTCCAGACAGCCAAGGGACACGGTGGTTATTTCCGGGGGACGTGACCCCAGCGCTTGGACACCGCCTGCCTCCAGGCACACCCTGCAGAGGACACGACGGCCGGCCTGGCGCCCCCGTGCGTGTTGGACAGGACCCTGCTTTGCAGGGACAGGGGTCTCTAGGAAAACACCAGCATTATGACATTTCCACAGAGATCCCTGGTGAGTCAACGCCTGAGCTTGAGAACTTTTCTATTGTTCTCTCAAACATAAGTGCCAGGATAGGGGACGTTAGATTCTCAAGACCCGGATGCCCTGACCCATCATCCCAAGATGGGCAGTGCCAGAGAACGTTCCAGAAACTATGACCATGGGAAGGGCCTTCTGAGCAGAGGTCAGAGGGTGGGCCCTGTTTCAGAGAGGCGGTGGTGCGGACAAGAACAGTGAGGCGGCAGGAGCCCAGGGCGGGGACGGCTCTTGCCCCGCAGCCTGAAGGAGCCCCACAGCCCAGGGGTGGACCCTGACAGCCTGTGAGGAACTGCCCTCAGGTGGCCGGGACCCCTGGGCGGCTGACTCCGTCTTTCTCAGCTCTGCCCCATGGGGCGAGGCAAGCTAAAAGAGCAGAGGCAGGCTTGCGAGGGCCTTGTCCCCAAGCACCCCCTTGTTATTTTCAAGCGCGTCGTGCCTCTTGTTTTGTTGGGAGGCTCCCTGGTCTCCGTTAGAGTGGAGACAACACGATTCCTGTCAGGGGGCAGCTCTGACCGGGCCACCTCACGCAGCAGGACAACGGCAGCCAGGCGGCTTAAGGCGCAAGTTCTCCCGGGAGCCACTGTTCCAAATGAGCCTCAGGGCCATCAGCTCCTTCCCTGGGGCTGGGCGGCCAGGGGAGGTGACAGAATTTCCCCCACTCCTCTGAGCCAGGCCTTCCCATCTGTTAAGACGCGGGAGGTACCATTTCATTCAGGACAAATTATGTTCCTGGCCCGCTAAGTAATCTTGTCCCTGAAACGGCTTTGGCAGTTCTGTTTTCTGCATTATTCATGGGATGATGTTTCTTGCCAATTTTATGCCTACAGAGGAGCGGAGAGAATCCTGACACGGAGCCTCCCTGCCTCCCCACTTGACCCTAAAGGGGATTTGCCTGGGACCAAAGTTACTATGTGAGTTCATTAAAAACAACTAGGAAGAAGAAGGAAATAGTCGTCTTTCAAATCATTTCGGTTCATCCTTAAAAAATTTCAATAAACCAGCAAGTGTGAAGTCAGACCATCTCCTCTTTCCTGAAGTCAGTGACGGAAATTCCCTGTGAAACTCTGTCAGGTAGAAAGCGAAAGAGGCTCATCAATAAGGGAGCTGGGTTTTTGTTTTTTTCAATTGATTCACAATTTCAACGGCTTATTTTTAAAATGAAAAAATAACGAGAGAGAATTTTTTTGTGGGGGGGCCTCTCATTTCTCCCTTACTCGTGTTTTTAGTGGGGGGAAATGAGCATGCTGGCTTGCTCCAAGGTCTTCATCAGAAAAAAGTACCCCATGTCTTTTTAGAGAAAGTATATTTATATACTTGCAAAACCACTTGCATCTGTCCTTACAGGGATTCGATTTGTCTTTAATCCCAAAGTAGCTTCATCTGCCTTCAAAGACCCCATTCTCGCCACATGCTTTTGGAGAACAAGAGAGAGGGTCCGTGACTTAAAAGGCTTCATTTTCTGAATCCTGGATTCCGTTATAAACTCCAAGGCTACCCAGGAAGTAAAATGGTCTTCAAATAACGGAAATGTTTTTAAAGAACAAATTTTGGAATGATAAAACAGGGCTGACCTTGACTCAAAATTATGGTTGACATGGTGTTTCCTGTATTTACATATCTACTCATGCTTTTGAACGGTTAAAAAGAAATGTGACTACCTCACAAAAAAAAAAAATTACGGTTGTCGGTATAAAACTCCCCAGGTCTCATACATCAACCTTATTAAAACAGACCCTCAATGTGATAGTTTAGTATTTGTAAAACCCTGCTAACTACAAAATGAATTGCTTTCCTGCTAAGAACGTTTTTAGGTTTTGCTGAATAGCTTTCCTTCCTGCCAAGGAAACTACATATGATAAATACAGCACTAAATGGATATATTCTGGGTCGGAAGGGAAAGCCACCCAGTCCTCTGGAAACACACATTACTCTGCTTTGGGTGTGTTGCTGACTATGGTAAATTAAGCATTTAAAAAAAAAAGATGGTTTGGATTTCAGAGTTCAAGTTATGTCAACAAACATAAAACGCTGTCCTTTCTCTTCATTTCAAAAGTGAAAGGATTAGGTCTTACGGCCCCAAACAACGCTCTGGCTATTTTTACGGCTGTGGTTCCGGCCACAATCTCGAATTTTACATTTTCCTTTACATGTCTCATAAATGGCTATTTCACACATATCTCTAGTTGTTTGAAAATTTATATTAGTTGCCTAGATGCTATATGACTTATATGACTCTGGCGAAGACATCTCAACCACAGGGATGCTTAAAAGAGTCTGTGGAAATACACAGCAGGGACACAGGGCATTTTTTTCCTTCTTCCAATATAAGTAAGTTAATTACACCAACCAAAAACTATGGAACTAACCACCTAATAAACTTGCGTGGATAGAGTGCTTCCCCAACTCTACCTCTTCCAAATTGATCTAAATCTGGCTACGTGAATTATTACGTATCATTTGTGTGTTCATAGACCAAGGAGAATTTTCAAGCCTGTAGTCTGACTCTGTTTCCCAACACTCAGACCGTGAGCTGAGGCGACAACTTGCATCTTGCAGTCCTCTCTCTCACTCTTTGGCCCTAAAGTCTGACAGCGAGGATCACCGTGTTTACTGATTTAAAAGCAAAAATAATAAACTCTGCCAGACTTCCTACTCCCAAGCTTAGTTTTAAAAAGTTCAATAAGACTTTGAGAATTAGGATGGCCTTATAACACATAAAGAATGATTTTTTATTCTCAAATAGATCATTCAGGTAGTTATTTAGGTAGCGCAGATTTTTAAAAAATCACTTTGCTGTGAATTATCACAGTTATGACAAACCTAAGAGCTTAGGTTCCCCAGGAACTGCCAACATAGAGTTTAACCCTGAATTAATGTGAGATGTTGTTACTTAATGAGATAATGTCACCGAGAGTAATTGAAAGTTCTTGGAACACAGAAGGACACTATGTAAATATAAGCTATTAGTACTATCGTTATTTATCAGAAAATCTGTTTAAAGGGTTACTCGGCCTACTGGATAGAATTTTCTTAACAGTTTCATCTCTGAGGATTTAAAAAAATCCTTAAGCCTATTTTAATAAAGTTTTCATGTTTGACATATCTGCCTGACTTTCTACTACTAATAAAAATAACCTAAAAGGTACCAAAAAAATTTTTTAAGAGGAGAAGTTGGGTATTTGACATCCTATTCAATACTTCGTGTTACTATTTAAGTAAAGAAGACAGAAAAAAATACACAGCATGATTCTGCCTAGATTTCCTTCTGCGGAGTTAATCGTGAGCAGGAGGCAGATTGGAGGGAAAGGTTAGTTGTTGCTTATTTAAACAGTTCAGCGTGGAACACTCCCCAGACACTAACTAGGGCTCGCGTCTGCATTAAGTGTTTTCGTAGCTGGAGACTGTTGGTTAGACAGTTCTGCCAAGAGATCAGGGGGGTAAAAATCAGTCGCTCTACACAGACAGTCAGTTTGATTTATCTTTTTTTAAAATTGACACTTCTCCCAGCCGGCAACATATAGACCAAAGGCATCTCCACGACATCCTTGAAAAATGATGGGTGTGTAGGACTCGCTCCCCTTTCAAAATGAGGACACCGGGTTTTATTTCTGCGTTATGACCAAAAGGAAATATAACTTTAATTGGGATTCTGCTTAGATTTCCTTTTGTAGAGTTCATGAGGAACAGGAGGCAGATTTGACACCTAGCCAATATTTTGTTCATTCTTAATTATTGTGCTCATAAATGGTCAATTTCCTTTCCCACATAAAACGACAAAAATGACAGAGAGAGAGTTGTAGGATGCTAGACTGAGCAGCCTCACTGAGTCAGCTGGAGTCCTGGGATGTGCACAGGGCCCTCTGATGAGCCAGAACATTCCACAGGACTAACCAGCCCCAATATGTGCCCACCACAGGACACTATCCAAAGCAACTTTTGTGCTACTTGAAGTACAGTTCTAATGAAACTGTGGGGATGCTTGGACTTTGTGTAGCTCCCTATTTTTTATAAATCACATTAAAATGGGCACTTTGATATAGTTCTTACCACAATCCTGAAAGAGAGATAGAGCAGGGAGGATTTTCTTATTTAAGGGATGCTTCAGAGAGGTTAAGTACCTGCCCTATCAGACAATGAAAACATATAACTGGGCATTTCCCTTTCTGCTTTGACTGCTAGGGAGCTCAGATCTAAATTTAATATCTGAAAATAGTGACTGTACCTGTTTTAACTTGTCCAGCCCTTTC
Source organism: Ailurus styani (assembly GCA_002007465.1). Classification (NCBI taxonomy): domain Eukaryota; kingdom Metazoa; phylum Chordata; class Mammalia; order Carnivora; family Ailuridae; genus Ailurus; species Ailurus styani. The sequence continues at coordinate 5,230,662 of LNAC01000045.1, read as the reverse complement.
GAAAGGAGGTGAAATGTTTTATCTTGTTTGTGACATTATTATAAGACAAACCAAAGGTTTGATAAATTACAATTGAAAAATCAAGTAATCTGCTCAAAGTCATTCAGCCACAGATAGAATGAGGGCTAGACACCAGACTGGTTACAACTAAAGGACCTTAAATAATTCTAAATAGGGCAAGGTGGAAATTCAGAGCATAACAACCTTGAAAAAAAATATATATAAATAGTACACTTCATGTTCCCAACAGTATTTCCCATTCTACTAGTATACAAACACCACTAGTCATGGAAGTATAAGAGCCAAGCCTTAGCAAATCTTAGCTAGGAGACCTGGTTTCATAAAGGAAGAGAAGAGGAAGGGAAAAGGAAACACTAAATAATTTTAATATGAGATTCTCTTTAAAGGACTTTACATAAGAAACAAGAGGCACAGAAACCCCTTTGGGCATGGATAAAGATATACACACATTAGAAGAGAAGGTTGTAAAAAAATGGCAAGTTAAAAAAAACACATTGGTAGAAAAAGAAAAGGAATACACCAGACGCAGTTTTCCAAATTGGTAATTTTGTTTTGCCATGAAAAAAACCCCAGCCCCATTAATTGGCGTGTTTTATTTTGGCTTAACTACAGAGGGGGCTGGTGCAACACAGATTATTCATCTGCCTCCTGGGAGCCCATTTCCTGTCTCTAATTAATTCTAGTGTGTCTTCAGTCGTGATGAAAAAAAGCACTCTGATAAGTCACAATATAAAGAAACATGTAATCCCTAGATGTATTTTAAAAATGTGACTTTAGAACCTCAATCCACGCTTGTTAAATCAGAAATGTGAACGGCCACAATCGGACTCCTCCCCCCCCCCCCCCCCCGTTCCGAGGAGCCCGGACAGCAGCCGAATTCCCCCCCAAAACCCTTTGGCTTGACCTGAGTGGATAAAGCTGAGTGCACCTCTTTCTTTTGATGGGATGAACCCCTTTTTAGGAGACAGTTCCAGAAAAATCGGTAATATTTAAATGTTCTAGAGAAAACAGGACCTTGCTGTGCAAAACAGTAGTAAACTGAGTTTTATGAGTTTCTATCACAAGCATATAAAATGCTTTACTGAAACGACCACTGAACTGGAAAAACTCAGGAAAAATTACCCTGAATTCCATGTGAACACTCATAAATCTACCCCTCCTCCTCCCCTCTCCCCAAAGCACAGTCTGCACAAAATCCATGTTCGACATCAGTTTTCTCTGGCTTTCATGACAACTCACAATACCACGTGCAGCCCAGCAAGCGTGGACTGAAAAATCTCCCTTTGTGAAGCTCTTGTTAGTAGCAGAGCGTTACTGTAGAGGCAGAGTCCCGGCTATCAGACAGAATCTCAGAACAAAGCTGACTGTGGCAAAGATACGCTGGTCATTAATCCCAAAGAAAAAAGAAAGTAAAACTGGGAAAGGCAACGTGAAGAAAAGCTCTGTGGATGGCCTGAGAAGATGATTTTGCAATTTTGGATTATTTCATACACAAAAGCAGACGCTTGAACAGAATCATTTACAAGCTGGGTAAGACAGTCAAGTAAAGTAAAGGCTTACTTTACTATTTTGGTTGTGTCTAAAATTAGGCACTACCTACCTGTGACAAGCCCAAATGCACAGAAGCTGTTTCCGATATATACATGATTTTGCCATCAGATGCTACTACGAAAACGAATCCATCCAAAGTCTGTAAAAGAGAGTGCCAAGGGTAAGAGGTGATAGTTACACAGTAGAGTGAAATCTCATAATTATACCATCACTGAGGTGGAGGAATGTATAAAATATTATCATCCATATATTCTTCTTAAATGCAAAACGAGCCCAGGGCGTAAGAAGGGTCCCAGGTTAGAACACTGAAGGTTTAATTCCTGGGGCCAGGCTCTCAAATGCTTTTAAAGCACTTTAAAAACAATCTTACATCCACATCACTAAAATCACGCAAAACACTTGAGAACTCCTAACATGCTCGGTTTAAATGCAGTAGTTTTATTGTTTAGGGTTATTTTAGCACTTAGCACAAATCCGGAGTTCTATGGTACTTAGGGGGAAACCTACCACTATATAGACCATTTTATGTCATAATTGGCCGTCCTTTATACCACTAGGCCATATGCTTTATTTGCCACAATTTTCTAGTTACCCCTAAGTACCATTTGAATAATAAATTCCGAACACTACCACTCCCCTGAAAATAAAATACCCGGTTATTTTAAGAGACTATGTCTACAGAATTAGCTACTTAGAATTTGCAAGAGATCAAATAACCTTTGCAAAATTCGAGGAGAAAAAGTATCAATTTCTGAAAAATTAAAACTACCTAAGTGATACCGCCTAAGTTGGCTAGCCCTCAAAAAAATAAACTAAAATTTTAAGAGCTAATTAAGACAAATAAAAGGGTAATGATTATATTTATATGTGGCAAGGATAAAAAGACTAAATTATTTTTGAAAAAGGAAACTGCATTTTTATTTACCCATTCATATTTTAGATCCAGAACCAAAGAAAAGCAATAAAGTTGGTGAAAGATCCATACACCCCACAATGCTACCCCCATAAAAAATATTCCAAATTAATTTCTGGCCACAAATTCTATTTTTACAGCATGTAATTGAAACCAGATTACCTTCGGTTTTTCTAAATCTGCCCCCTCTTTGGAGGGGGGCCTGCAAAGAATGTAGTAGAAGTGAAACTTGAAAGATATCCTTACATTCTGATGTCTCAAATACAGTTTCACCATAAAAATCCTTTGCCAACTGAACTATCATCACCCTAACCTACACTGAGGTTGAAATCAACATCCTGATTATAAGCCTTACTTTCTCCTTTCGAACTCAGCTACAAAATATTTTCCCAACCAAATTCCGTTTCAGAAATATAAACTATACAGCAATTTCTAAATTTATAAACGTTTTGGCACATGTTCCACCCTTGCTTAACTCCAAAATCGTGAAAGAGATACATTTATTGAAACAGTATCTGACAGCCGTACGAGAAAAAAAAAATTATCATAATTAATTTCTGAAAGTTGCCAGCAGTAGCTAAAAAAATAATGTCCTTAATGGAAAATGTTGGGTACGTCTTCATAGCTTCAAATGACCTAATTCGCTTGAATGTATATTGACGGTAAACACGCCCATCGGCACAGCGTTCCAGAATTAAAGAAATGTGCGGTGGAGGAACCTGGCGTGATGACTCTGCCCGCCAGGTTTTCACTGAGCTGTCCCTGATGTTAGCGTCACTTTCAGTACGTAGGGGCATCAAACAAGCGAAATGCGGCGGCGGCGCACGGAGCTGGGAGTGAGCAAGGGGGTTGAGCGCAGGGCGCGCGAAGGACTCCAGAAGCGCCATTTCCCCGCCTGGCCCCACACCGTTTGCTTTACGCTGTAAAAGCTTCAGGTTTCAAATATTCTCCGGGATCTCCTCGTCCCCCGAGCATGCATTTAAAAAACAAAAAACAAAAACGAAAAAACGAAAAAAAAAATCCTACTAGAAATTGTGGGAAAGGGGTTTTGAAAAGATCCGTTTTCGAAATGCGGTGCTCTTGGCAGACTCGCTGACCCAAGCCATTGCGTACTGCCGCCAACATTTTTTTTCTTTTAAAGAAAACACAAAATAGAAGGAGGAAATGCAAAACAGCTCTTGGTAAGTATTTTTCGATGGCAGAGACAAATGACGGGTGGGGGAATGAATCGGGTCGTTGATGAGGCTCTGTAAAGGGCATTTGAAAGATTCGGAGACAAGAGGCGTTGCTGTCCCCACCTAGCGCCAGCCGCGGACTTGGAAATGGCCGGTGTTGGGCACGCCTGGCCGGCCAGAGCCGCAGATCCTGTGGGGGAAATCCCAGGCCAGGAGCGGTTTACCAACCGAGGACTAAATGGCTCCGAGCTGAGGGCTATAAGCAGCTGACCACAAACCAAGCAAAGGCTCCCTCCCTGGGCCAGGTGACCCTGGAGGCCGCACCAGGTCTTGACCTGGAGCATTCAAGAGCTGGAGGACTTGGGTCGAACCAAGCTCTAGTTCTTGCTGTGTGACCTCAGGCAAGTTGCTTAACCTCTCTGTGCCTCAGTTTCCTCCTTTGGAAAGGAGCTCAAAATAGAACCTACTCTGGGTGGGTGATGACACACCCTGATACAAGATGATTTAAAACAGAATCTAGTCGGTAGTAAACTCTCAATAAATGCTAACTGTTACTATTCTATTATAGATACGTCTCTCTTTTACTGCACCCCCTGCAAACATACATGATTGTCAAGGCTTTAGGACTGCCCCACTCTGGCTCAGAGCACCCGGATCATTCCTTCTTTGGCTCAAGCGCCTGGCATAGTGCCTGGCACAGAGCAAGCGCTCCATAAAAGTTCGTTAATGGAAATAAGGGTGGAAAGAAGCCCGCGCCCGCAGGCGTCCTTAAGCCTAGGTCTCCTGAGCTAGTGAGTACTGGGGCTGGGACCCGGTGAGATGCGGGGTCGGGGAGGGGCTGGCCGGAGGTTACTCTGGTTGAGCTGAGTCCACCCCCAGTCCCGACCTCCAAAGAGGATGCATGGACAGAGGATGGGAAGGTAGCCAATTGCCTCGAGGTCCAGAAGCTGTCTCTGTCGCCTCGGTGACTTCTGCAGCCTGACGGTGGCCCAGAGATCCACCCGGGGCTCCTTGGGGAAGGACACGTGGGGACTGGGCTGGCGCGGTCAGAAGGGGGCCCCCACCCCGCGCTCCTTCCCCCGCAAAGGAGGCTTTACCTGAAGCAAGTGCGATCCCAGCTCCTTGGCGACGCTGTCCAGGGGCCCGGCGCGGCTTGGCTGTCCCCACGCGTCTCCTAAACCTGGGGGGGGGGAATAAAGCAAATCAGTAAACGGCAGCGCCCACCGAGAGGCCCCCACGCCCCGCAGAGCACGCGGAACTTCGCGCCCTGGCCGGAATTCCGAGCGCCCCCCCTGCAGCCTCCTGGGCCCCCGCAGGCCGCCGTCTGTGTTCTTGTCATCGCCCCCCCTTGCCCTGGATTAAAGAAGGAAAAAGGCCAGAGGAGATGTTCCCGCCGAGGCCTTGGGTCCAAGCGCCCAGTGCGCGCCGAGCTCGCCAGGCCCAGAGCTCCCGTGGGTCGCCCACGTGCTCACGGCTCTGAAATTGCCGTTTTATTTGAAATGCCATAAAGTAATCTAATCTGCTTTGAAATCGGCCATCCTCGAAGCCAAACGGGGATATCGATTTGACCTGTAAATAATCCCCCAAGGACTCTCCCTCCCTCCCTCCCTCCCCTGTGTCGCCAGCAACCCTGCATTTTCCTAAAGACAGCTCCAGAGGAAAAGCCCTAGCCGCCCAGGAGGCAGCTTTTCTGGCATAAAGAAAGTTTTGTTTTGTTTTGTTTTTAAACCTCAAATAATCCCTCGGACTCCGCAGCCCTCACAGGCGCCTGGGGAGCACAGTCCGTCTTCCGATCCTACTGCCCCCGCTTGGGAAGGGGTTACCTGCGGCCTTCCCCTGAGAGAGCTCCAAACGCGCCTGAGGCCTGGCCGGGACCGGCCGAAGGCGGTGGGAGTCTTGTAAGGTACTAGACCATAACTGGAAGGGATCTGTTGGCACATAATTAGGGTTCCCAGTTCTCAACTGCCCCCCCAGACCTCCTTCTTCTCCCCACGACCTCTCTCAAGGTCACAAGTGTTTCAGAAAGCGCACCAGGGGAAAGGTGGCCCTGCTCAGAGAAGCCTCCTCTCCTGTGTCCCCAACTCAGCTGCTGTGACCCCCAGAAACCCCAGGCTTTCTTCTGCATATTCGGGAGAAAGCAGGAAAGACGGGTGAGGTTTCGGCGCTAGGCGCCAGGTGGGAGAACCCTCCGCCGCAACTGTGCAGTTAGAGCCGCCGCCCAGGCGCCAGGTGGAGAAGGCCGGTGACTGCTGTCCTGCGCCCGGCTGCCTCCAGCAGAGAAGGCGGCCCCAGGCTCCAGGCCCACCCGTGCACCGTGCACCCCCGGCTGGCTGCGACCCCCGCGGGGTGACCTGTGGGTCCCGCGGCCTCCCTTCCGCCCGGAACTGCACTCCAGACCGGCCCCTGCCCGCCGCGCGCAGGGAGTGCGGGACCCGAAGCCAGAGGCGGACGCGCGGGATGGGGAACCTCGCCTAGTCTCGGCGAATTTGGGGACCATTCCCGGGACCACAAAACTCCCCCACACGGGCTGCGGCGAGTGGGTGGCCTGGAAAGTCGCCGCGTAGGCAGTCTGGGCCTCCCCCCCACCGTGTCCCCTCGGGTACCGGGAATCCCGGTTTCTGGAGGCTTCCACCCCAAGCGCTAGGGAGCCGCCCGGCCCCAGAGCACCTGGGGGCCCAGCCCCCTCCCACCCCCCCAGATTTTGCAGATCCTTCCTTGCAAACTCTGTTCAGAAAAATGGATGACCTTTAATTTCTCCTCTTAGGCTGTAGGAATTAGGGGCTTATACTGGTCTCCCCCTAAGGAAGTGACTAAATTCCACATATCCTGATTTCCCAAACAGGATCGCAGCCCCTCAGCCTCCACTACATGAACAGGGGTGTCTTCTTAATCCCAGGAAATCACTGTCTGCCCAATTTCACTTCCAAGGATGACCACAGTGACCATAGTAGGGCACCCCTGGCTCTCACCAGCAGGTCCTCCCACAGCCCCCATCTGTACAGGATGGCTTGGTGGGGTCAACGTTTACTCCATTAAGGAGAAACAGAAAGAACCAAAATTTAAAAACCCTGGGACTTGAATGAAAAAAGAATTTAACAAAGACCCAGGAATCCTGATTTCTGAAAAAGGACATCCGTGCCCTGTCCTTTACCCAACTCCTGGGTCCTTCCCCTGGTTTGCATCACACTAGCCTTGCCTGGCTCAGTGGGGAAAGTGAACTTGGCCTCCCAGATTAGGCTTCTTGCAGTGTCCACAGCCAGGTGAGCTGAGGAAATCTGTACCTTTGGGAAAGGTGCAGACCCAAACCAGACCTTCCCTGCCTGGCTCTCCCAAAAGCCTTGTGGAAGAAGGTTCTGGCCTTACATTCCAAAGAGCACTGGGTACACTGCACACATTTTTCATATAATTCAAATACCTGGATACTTCAAAAGAGCCTGTTCTCTTACATCATTATAATTTTTCCTATAATTTCCTGACACCTCTGCTTTGCTGGTAGAGCTTTAGTCCGAAACCCCCTTCTGGACCTGAAGGGGCGGGGGGGGGGGAAGGGGGGAGGGTCGTGGGACAGCCAGGTTTACCCTCAAGCATCTGGTCCCTGTGCCCTCTCCACCCAGGCAAGGTGCTGTCAGCGTTTGTCTTAGAAAACTGTGGGTGAGACCTTTTCACTCCACCTATAAAAATCTACTTTGGGCTGAACGCAGAAACAAAATAAGGTAAGGTTTGTAACTAGAACCAAAAATCAGTCTTGGTACTTGTAAAGCCATATATATTTCCCCCAAAAGTGAGGCGCTGAGCTTGTGGCCCTTATCCGGACTTAACAAAGGGCTTTATTTGTTTGAGAAATGAGGAGAGACAGGTGAGACTGAGCTAAGCTCCTCCAAGGTCACCAGTGGCCTCACCTGATCCCCCGAGCACCCACCCTCTACTGACTGTGGGGGGAGCATCCGGCTGGCAGGGAGCACCCTAAGCTTGCCCTATGGTTCTTCTGCCAAGGGTCGCTATCCCAATTGTCCTACCTGTGTCAGCAGGGAAATCCCCTGGGGACACCCTGCTGCTAGGAATCCAGATGGCCAGGTCGTGGGGGAGGAGGTCAGCCACTGGGTCAGAAGAGAAAGGGAGCCAGGAATCCCGTGTCCCCCTCTGCCTTTGCGGTTTCGTGGGACCTGCACCTTAGTATGGACACTTGGCTACTTGGATGACCGACTGGTTTAAACTTGACCAGGCTCTCCTGCCCCTGAAGCTGCCTAAATGTGGTCCCTCCTCGCTGGGTGCTCAATTAGTCAGTCAACAAACAGTTGTTGAGCACCTGCTGTCCAAGCCCAGAGAAAGGGTCTGCAGTTTGATAAGAACTCCCGGGATGGACAGCGGTTTCTGGAAGGCAGCCTTGGGTATCTGACATGGTGACAAGAACACTCCTCGCAGGAATCTTGTGAAAACTAGACGGGGTAAACAGGGGACCTTCTGACCCTGCCATTACCCGTCCATGGAAACTTGCATCTGAGATCGAGAAAAATCCAAAATGCACCTTTCTGGAGCCCCGGGGGTGGAGGAGACACAGGGGGTGGGTCTCACCTCCTTCTGCCCCCACTCCCCATCTGGGCCAGTCTGCATGATCTGATCTCCAGCAAGTGCCCTGACCTCTAACCTTTATTTCTCAACCCTACAGTGGGGGTATTGTAGGACTAAACGCAGGAAACCAGAGGGTGCTGAGCAAAGGGCTGGGTTCCCGGGAAGGCGGTGGTGGCGGCCACCACATTGGTCCAGCCTTCTCTTGCCTTCCCACTCCTGCCCTGCCTCCGGCGGGACCCTCTCCTCCTCCTCCCCTCCCCCAAATTCCTAGCCCCTTGCGGGGGAAGGAAGCCTGTTATGGGGGCGCGTGGCTCTTTGAAACTCGTGGGCCATCTGGGGACACAAGGTCACACTGGCTGACTGCAGACTGCTCCAAAGTCAAGAACTGTGCGCGGAGGGCTGAGGAGGGGACCAAGGGCCGGCTGCTCGGCTTCTCTACCGCGACGCGCCCCGCGCCAGTGCAAGGGAGCCGGCGTGGCTTGCCGGTCGCCCGGCGGGAGGCTACGCCCGGGCTTCGGGAGCGTTACCAGCGGCGGGGCTGCAGGCCCAGGGGCTCTGGCCCAGGGCGACGGGGCGTAGCGCGCCGGGCGAGGCTGTAACGCGGGAGCTGGGCCGGGCTGCCGACTCGCCACCCGAGGGGAGCCCGGGGCTGGCGCTCCTTCCTCGCTCCACTCCAGGGCCCCGGACGCGGTCGCCGTTCTGGGGTTCCTCCGCGCCCTCGGAATGCTTCGTTCTGTCCGGGGTCCCCGAGAAGCCCGGCCTTTGGATCTTTTTCCAAACCCGCGGGCGCACAGCGGGCCGGGAACGGGGAGCGCAGCGGGGTTGCGCGGGCGCCCCAGGAAGGCCTCGCCGGGCCCGCCGGGCGGGGAGGCGAGGGGGCTTGCAGCCTGGCCTCGCCTGGCCGCCGGCCAGGGTACGTGCTCAGACAACAGACGCAAGGCCCGGGGCCCCCGAAGCCTCACGCTGAGACCTCGGAGGCTGGGACGTGGGCCCGGCCGCCGCCCGCACGGAGGAGCGCGCGGGGCCCGGCGTCGCCCCGAGCGGCTTCCCGTCCGCGCCTCCGGGCGCCCCAGCCGCCGCCTGGGTTCTGGCCCGGGAGCTGGATCCGAGGCCCGCGTGCGCTCCGGTTCCTGCCTCCAATCGCCAGGGCCCCCCGCACCCCCTCCTCCGCTGCCCGCAGCTCCCAGCTCCCTGCTCGGGCCTGGGAGCTCTCCCTCCCGGCCGATGCAGAGAGGATTGCACAGTTCCACATTGCTCTAAAGAATAAGTTCGCTTGTTTTCTTTTTTAAACTACACTATTTCGGCCTTCGGTAGAGTAAGGGCTCGGGTCTGTTTAGGTTTAGGGCGGGTTTCTTCTCAGCAAATCCTCTAAATCAAAGCGTTTCCATTCCCGACAACAGTTTCTAGCCGTCTGCCTGCATCTAAACCCAGACAAATTCCACCACTGGAAGGATTCCGGCCTCAAACCCCCGTTATTTTTGCGTGAGAATGCCAGTGTTGGACTCCCTTCCTCTGCTCCCCCCCACCCCCACCCCCTGCACCTGTCCAGAGTCTTCAGGTCTGGGAAAGGAGTCAGGAGAGGCTCTGTTCTCTTCTGGGGAGTCAGCCTCAGTTTCCAGCTCCGTTCTTCAGCTGGGCCCACAGGCCAGTCCCTCTTGTCGGCTGTCTGTGTGCAAGGGTCCAAAAGGGACGCCACCCCCGCCCCATTGCAGGGGGTCAAATCCGAATCCAGAATCCTGGCTCCTACGAAGAAGCCTAAGCAACCGATTGGCCTTGGAGTTCTCGAGGCCCTGACTCGGGCTTCCTGAGGCCCGGCCGCACAACACCTGAGGAGGGGACTCGTCCTGTGTCCTGCCTGGCATGGTCACCATGCAGCTATGGCCAGAGAGCAGCAGCGTTCTCCCACTGGGTGACTGTGCTTCCAAAGTTTCCCCTTTGAAAGGAAGGCCACAGCGCAAAGAGGGCAGGCAAATCGTGGGCCCCGGCCCTTCCCTCAGTGTGCCAGGCCCTCCCAGCCACCAGTGAACGCACTGAGTTTCCAGGTCTTAAGGGGGCGGCGGGGGGGGGGGCAGAAAACAGCGGGACTTCCAACTGCAGACAGAGAGTTCCAGAGGAGTCCGTGCACTCTACCATCTAAGCCATGCCTGGCTCCGGAAGTACTGCGCACTCCCAGGACGAAGTGACCAGGGTAAGAACACGTTAGATTTCCACCTTCACTGCCTGCTTCCTCACCCTTAATCCCAGGAGCCTTGCACCGCTGTGGAGTTTTTAATGGGCCCATTTTGCAGACAAGAAGCGGGAGGTCTAGGTGGGGCAGCTGAACAGAGCAGAGCCTTGAACGGGCTGTTAAAATTGTCAGCACCCGCAAGCTTGCAGTCTGACCTCCGTGGGGGAGTGTCCACCTTGGCCTCTTTCTGCCCCTGTGTGGGACTCCTCCAAGCTCCTCTATCTTTCCTCTGGCCCAGGGGGTCTCAGGATGAAAGGAGCCGTGGCCGGCGGCCTCCCGCGCAGCGACCGCTTGCTCTCGCCCTTGCCGTTGGACCTTGGAAGAGGCCCATCCCTCTCTGGCCTCAATCTCCTCAGGGACGGAGGGTTAGTCCGCGATGCCTGTGGTTCCTTGCGACTGCCTACTTATTTTCTGATCCCTGAAGGTCCTAGCTTGGCCTCTAGACCCTTCTCCACCCAGGGATCCCTCTTGCTCCGGGACTACGGAACCGCGGCACCGAGCTCGAGGTGGCGGTTTCACTCGGCATCTTTCAGTCCGCAGCCGAGAGTCCAAGCCGATCCGGGAGGTCCCGCCGCCGCGCAAGCCTGCATTGGCCCTAAACCTCCCTGATGCGGACGCCTGGATCCCCGCGGCTCCGCCAGGCCCTATTCCATGCCCCCGGCGCACACCCAGGCTCGAGACCAGAGGCTAAGTCAATTACAGCGCGGCTTCCGCTCGCCGCCCTTCCAAGCTACCGGAATGGCGAGCCGAGTTATTTTGCATAATTGAGGTCTCTCTAAACGCCTCTTTCTCCGCCCAGGCACCCAACTTTACAACTCCGCGCTCCAGACTGACTTGAGGGGGAGCAGCGCCGATACCCACCCAGAGCTACAGGCCCCAGGCCTCTGAATGAAGTGAGGATTCCTGGGCTTCCTACACCACCCCTGCAGGCAAGCACCCCCCACCTCGACACCCCCCCACCCCCCGCAGGCCGCGTGAGAGAGAGATAGACCACTGCCTCCTCTCCATCCTTGATCAATCTACACCCCAGAGGTTCAGGGCCATTTCCAAAACTCTAGGGCCAAACAACTATCTCCGGACCCCTCCCTGAGTTCCAACTGTGACAGTCACCCCCAGGAGGCATACAGGCGGCCCCTCAAACAGACCACTACCCAACAAAGCACAGGGGCCTGGTGATCGAGTCTTGGACCACTTCTGCAAGCCCACCTCTGCAAAGGGCGCAGGCCAAGTGATTCTGGGCTCAAAGGCCTTGGAGACTCACTTCCGAGAGTTAGAGCACCCAGATTCAATTTTTAAAACCTGCAGAAGCTGTATACCCATCCCTTCCCAATTTTTCACAGGCTTTCCTGATAATTCTCCAAACAATAAATGGCTTACAATTAGCTCTCTTTCTCCAGGCCTCCATTTCTAATTTCTGGCTTACTTGAAATCATTGGTAACAAATCATTTAATATTCCAATCCTGGCTTCTAATGTGTTTATTTCCAGTGGGGATGTGAGAGAGGGCCGGGGTCCTGTCTTGGTTCCCGACCTGCTTGTAGCATGCAAATTAAGAAACGCTTACTTGGGGGGGGGGAGAAAATAGATAAAATTTAAAAAGAAAGAAAGAAAAACAAAACCGGGCTCACCACCCCTCCTTCCCGGGTGGGAAAGAGACTCGGCCCTCATAAAACCCAATTCTCTTTTAATTTTAACTTTCTACTCCTCTGGTAAAGGGGTCACCCCTGGGCACACTAATAGCAATCATCCGCTCGGCAACTTCCAGTAGAAGGGGCTGGAGTTGGGCACTGCTTCATACTGGGCTTAGCAAAGGAAAGAAGGTGTGTGGGGCAGGGGTGGAGGTCCAGGTCGCAGGCTCCTGCACCAGGGAGGAAAGTGCTGGAGGTGGTGTGGCCCAGCTGGAAGCCAAGGGCTAAGCCAGGCTACTACTTGCTTCCCGGGGAGGGGGGCCCCCTAAACTCCCCGGCCAGCTGTGATGCAGGGCTGCAGGCCGAGCTGGGCACCCGGCCCTCCGAGCTCCACCCGGGGGAGGCAGTGTGAAGGGCAGCTCCAGACCCAGAGCCAATTACTTCTAACAGGCTTAGGAAGCAACCAACGCGAAGGTCAAGCTTACTGACTTCTGGTCGATGGCCTGACCAGGCACCGCCTTAATGGAGGCACCTGCACCCAAAGGACACCTGTCCCTGCGGTGGCAGCCGCTTGCTGGTGTCCTGCAACCGAGGCTGTTTCTACTCCCCCACCGGCCTCTGGAGCTCCACACGGCCCCAGTGGCTCCTCGGCCCAGAAGCCTTGGAGCGACCAGCAGGCCCCCAGTCAGAGCGTCCCAGCCCCAGCCGAATGTCAGAATCTCACGTGCCAGGCTGCAGCCACCCTGGCTGGGGACAGAGGCGCTGAAAGGTGATCAGTTCAGAAACACCGGGGCACCGAGAGGAACCCTGCGGTGACCAGCCGCCCCCAGCCCTGTTGCTCAGAAGTGCCCAGCCTGGCAGCCTTGGTCCCCGCAGGCCGGGTGCTAGCAGGGAATGCTGGCCAGCACGCCATTACCACCGCAGTCTGCCGGACCTGTGGGTCCTGGTGACCCTTGCCCACCGTGGCACCTGCCGCTCTGGTTTATAATTCCAATCAGGAAAAGAACACTGTGCTCTGGCCTGCCTGCCATTTTCATCCTCAGCCCCTCTCTCTCCTGCAGGGCTTCAGCTCACCTACTTTCGGTCTCTCCTACCCTGACCTGCCCCGCCCAGCCCCAAGGGAGCAAAGAAGAGGCAGGCTGAGAGGCCCAAATCCGAGGCCGGGGGGCCCTAAACAAGTGCCCTGCTCATGGCTAGGGCCTCCCAGTGCACCCCACTCTCCCAGGCCAGGAGCTGCAGGCACGTCTCACCTCTCGCTGGGGTGCACATGTGTCCCCTCGCCAGAAAAAGAGGTAGGAAGGAAAGGAGGAAGAAATAAAAGGGGGGAGTTAAACGAAGAAAGAAAAAAAGAAAGGAAAGGAAAGGAGAGGAGAGGAAAGGAAAAAGAAAAGAGAAAAGAAAAGAGGTAGGGAAACCAGAGCGCACCAGCACGATCACAAAACCATTCCTAACTCGCCGGGTTCACACTCGGGCCAGAGGACAGTCACGTCCCCACGGCGCCCAGACCCCGGCTCCTCTCTCCAACGGGAGCTCCCGGCGCGGCCTCCCCTCGGCTCCCCGGCCCTGGCCCTGAAATCCAGCTCCAGCTCCCCGCTTGGGCCGAGGCTCCCGGCCGCCCACCTGCGGCCTCACCTTCGGGGAAGACGGCCCGCATCTTCAGGTAGCTGGTGGTGAGGCGGATGATAGACGCCTTGTCCAGCTGCGAGGTGATGGCCGACGGCAGCGGGAGCAGCTTGGCCAGCTCGTAAAACTCGCCATTTTCCTTCTCCCTCCTGGTCTTGGCCGCATTCTTGGACTTCTCCTTCATCGCGCCTCGGCTCCGGGCATATTAGACCCGGCCGCGCTCCAGGCCCTCGGAGCCCCGCTCCGGCTGCAGCGGCGCGGATGGGGAAGGGGAGCCCCGGGGCCAGGGGAGCCGCCCGGGGC